>JAGFMF010011678.1:2227609-2265541 GCA_019455555.1 Galemys pyrenaicus | reverse complement strand
CCAGGTGTCCCCAGTCTGTCCTTGACTCCTCATTTTTGGTTTCTGTGTCTTTATTGCTGTTATTGTTATTATTATTATTGTTCTTATTCCTTTCCTTGATTAAATGTGTTTGAAAACAACTCACTGAAAAGGAAGAGTTCAAATATATATTAGCTCTCTATTATAAATAAAATGAAATGAAATATAAAGTTAAAAAGTTAACACAGACAGAGCGGGGAGCAGAACAGGCAGATCAATGGAAGTACACTGCTGAGGGGAGCAGCAGGCACAGCAGGAGAGGTTGCCCTGCCATGTGGGTCCCCTCCCTGGCCGACAGCAGGGATTGAACTCGTGTTGCACTGACTGTGGTTTGCTTCTTAGTGCGTTGCTTAACCCACTGCGCCACCAGGGAGGCCCAAGTGAAGCTATTATTTTTTAAAGTAGGTCCATGTTTCCAGACGCCATGTCATCAAAATCATTTAGTGTGCTCCCAACTTTTTAGAATATTAAAATAGAATTTTAATATTTGGTAAAAATGCAAGTTTGGTAGCATTTCAGGAACTTTTAACAAATTATTATTTATTTATTTATTTTTAATGAATGCCAGAGCTGGGGTACAGACCAGAGGTGCCGGGGATGAGAGGATTCACCAGAGACAGAGTGGGGAGCTGAACAGGCAGCTATACTGAAATAGACTGCTAAGGGGAACAACCAGGGAGGCAAGAGAGGTCTGCTATGTCATGTGGGTCCCCTCAGTGACTGGGGATCTAATTCTTGCTGCAGTGTCTGCAGAAGCCACACAGTGTGGCGCTCAACCACTTGTGCCACCAAGGAGGCCCTATTTCAGGAAAATTTTGAGAGATGAATTTAAAGGGAAACAATGAGACAGAATATGTAAAGGGTTTTTGTTTCATGAGAACATTCACAAAATAAAAAACTTACTAGCTTTGATCATATGTGTATAAGAACTCTGACTTGCACAAATTTCCTTTAGTAGATACATATTAAATGCAAAAACAGTATGAGTTTATTAAATTACAAAAGGTTTATGATGTAAACATTTTGATCTAAATCTTAGATTGTCTCTATAAAGTGTCTCTTGATATTGTATTTAATACTAAAGTTATTCCAGAACCTAGTAGGGAATGCTATACTTAAGCACATTTGCATTTTGAGCCCTCTCAAAAGACATGTATCAGAGGTTGTATTATTTTATTTTTGTATTCTTCTTTAAGATGTTTTCATATCAGAAATATTGACATTATATAAATTGGCTCAAACTAGCACCACCATTTATTTGTAATCCACATTAAACTAAAGTGTTCTTATAGTAGCCATAAGACTTTGGAGCCCTTAAATCATTGGCTCCATATTTTTTCTGCCCTGAATATTTGAAAAATATATATATATATTTTCATTTTTCCCTAGTTTGTTCTTTTACTCATTTTGCTTTTCATATTTCTATCCACTTTTCCAGAGAACTCTATTTAAACAGAAGGTTATTCTACATTGGCAACATATAGGAAATTCTACCAGCAAACACAACATGTACACTAGCCCTTGTCAGCTCTCATCACATTGACACTGTCAAGTGCAGTGCAGTTACAACAGCTTAGTTTAAAGCACTTCATTTATAAATCCTGACATGAGTGTGAATATTGGATAACAGAAGGATTCTCTAAGTTGACACCTCATGGATTTAAAAGGAAAATGCTTAAATATTAAAGTTCATGATAATTTTAATGCAACTCACTGTCTGCACTCTTTAACCATATTAATTCAATTTAGATTAATTATAAAGGCTTAAAACATTTTCATGTTTGACCAAGTGATCTGACTCTGATTATTAATATATTTCTGCGTGGTTTGCAAACTAACCACACTGTGTAGTTTTCTTTATAATGTATTCTGTTACTATAGTCAAACACCATACTCAGTAAGCAGGCAAAAAAGAGAATCATATAACATGTTGAAAATTAATGACTATATTTTGCAATTAGTATTTTGTTTAAAAGACTATTTTGTATTAGTTCTATCTGTACAATTTAAAGTAGCTATTCTATTGTATTAACCATTAAGTATAAATATAATTCACCTTAATGAGATATAGTGTATGGAAATTTATAGTTTTGTTAAAATTGGAGCCAATTATTTACTTTTTGAAAAATACAGACTTGTAAGTTCTGTTATAGATTGTGTTACACTAATTGAGATTTTGGATAAGCTGCCATATCTTATTTTCTTCTAAATATTTTATAGCAGTAAAATAAAGTTACTTTAAAAACTTTTAAAGGAAAAACTTCTATGATTTAAAATGTAAAATATTTGAGACAGAAAAAATCTATAAATAATTGTTCTGGGTAGCTAATTGAGTTCAGCTATCATTTTTTTTGCTATTGCATTTCAACTTTTGTTCACATAGTGAAGCATGGTTTCTGTTTATTTTTCATCCAAAGCTTGTCTATTATTGGATATTTGGAATAGATTGTTTGAGAAAGAGTAGAACAGAATAATAAACTCATAAGACTAAAAAAATCTGCCATGCCTAATTTTTCCCTTTAGCACCTGAAATATGAATATTGCATTTTCCACATAAAAATGGACAAAATATTTAAGGTCATGGTAAAAATTTTGAATTGTTTTTATTATTGATAGTTAAATTCTTTTCATTTATATCATTTTTCTCTGCTTTTTCTAATAAAATCCAGTAGGATTGTGCTACTTGGAGGACATAGGGATAAATCTGACCCTCAGTCCATTCAATTAGCAGGATTCATTTCCTTTTACTTTTAAGACCGAGAAATTCATTTCTTCCATGGCTGTCCATGAAGGGTAGTAAGAAAAAGATTCATCTTTGCTTCTAAGTGGCCTTCTAGATTCTTTCTCATGTCCCCATGTATCTTTCCTTTCTCCTAGAACAGTGAGTAGAGTATCTCTTATACTTCAAATACCTCCCCTTGGATTTGCAGCCTCCTATTTTTGCTCTTTGCCTTTAATAAGTCATATCAGGCCACCCAGATAAGCCAGGATAATTTCCCTGCCCCAAATCAGTGATTGGTAAATTTAAGTCATGTTACTTAGTTTCTGCTCACTATTTAGTATTTGTATAATTAAAGTACAGGGACCTGAGGCTATGGCATTGTTAGAAATTTTCATATTATTTGAAATAATAAATAATTTAATGAATAATATATAGATTTACTACATTGTAAAATAATATTGATCAAACATCACTAGTATTTTTAAACTTTTGACATTTGAAAATGACATAAAGTTTTTTGAGAAAAATCAGAACATGAAATTTTATAATCAGTGTAAATATGTCTACTTACTTGTATACTAGAAGCTAGTGTTTATTACCTACCTGTGATTTTTCTTTTAGGCTTTCTGGTATTACCAAAAATAATCATAATGTGTGATATTTTTAAAACAACATTAAACACTCTATTTATGCATATAAGAATTGGAGTATAGATCAGAAATGTGGGGACAGAGAAGTGAGAGGATTCACCAGAGATACAGCGGGGAGCAGATCTACTGAATTACACTGCTGAGGGAAATAGTGAGCAAGACAGGAGAGTTCTGCTGTACCATGTGGGTCAGCTCCCTGGCCTGGCATCAAATTCATGCTGCAGTGGCTGTCAATAGCTTGATGACACTGAGACATTAACCCCTGAGCTATCAGGGAGGCTCCAGTTTATTTTTTTGAATGATGAGTAGTATTATATTGTGTGTATATACCTGTGTATACACACCACATCTTCTTGATCCATTCATTAGTTTTTTGAGCACTTAGTTTCCCTTGTTTGGCTATTGTTAATACTGCTGCAATTAACATAGCAGTGAAGGTTTCCTTTTGAATTAGTGTTTTTGTATTCTTTTGGCATACCTAAGAGTGTTCAATGTTGTTTTAAAAGTATCACACATTATGGAGGTAGGAGGGCAGATATCATGGAAAGGTCATCCTTATTGGGGTCATAGATTGGACGGAGGGCATGGAGAAATCAACTCTCATTACATTACTTTGGGTCAGAGAGGCCAGAAGTCACTGAACAGTCAAGCTTAAGCACTTGGGTCATGGAGATGTCAAGCCTAAATACTTGCCAGATATAGTACCAGCTGTTTATCTTCTTTATCTTCTTTGCTTTGGGGGGTGTGTCTTTAAAGACATTACTGAGATATATGTCTTGTAATGTTTTATCTATATGTTTTATTGTTTCAGGTCTTACGTTCAGTTCTTTTATCCATTTTGAGTTGATTTTTGTACATGGTGTGAGGTAGTGGTCTAGTTTCACTTTTTTTGTATATGGTGGTCCAGTTTCCACAGCCCCATATATTGAATAAGCTGTCAGGCTATGGAAACTGAACATTATGAACACTAAGTGTTCATTGATCTTTTTCTTAAAATAGAAACCTTTTTATCCTTTTTTCAGAAAGAGCCATTCACTCACATGATATAAAACCCATCTCTAATGCCTCTGAGATGATCCTGCAACTCAGATTGGCCAGAGTATAATGATTAGTTCAGAGATAGATATGTAAATTAAGCAGAAGCAGTCATTTGGGAAAAATTAAATTGTTATAGAGAGTGATTTAGTTTTTATTCTTTAATTGTCATCTAAAAAATCATCTTAAGTTTAAAATTTTGCAACAATTTTATAGAAATTGAGTTTGCTTAAGGTAGCTTGATAGTTAATGCTGTCACAACTACAAACATTCTGGTATGTGTATTCATGAAAAAACAAATCAACTTAGTATCAGAATGCAAAAATTTAGTGGATTATATAAATCTCATATAAATATACATAGTATAACTGAGGATAATTAATTACAATTAAAATATGAAAAAAATCAGAGAATACTAATTAGAGGAAAAGTAATTAAAATCATATAGCTAAAATATATTGATTGATTGTGTGTGATGTGCTGAAATGTAGAAATGACATTAATGCATTTTAACAATTTCTGATCATGTCCTAATGGTAAATGCATTTAAAGCAAATGCAAAATCCATGAAATTTACTGTTGTATATTTAATTAAAATCTCTCTAGCCCTTCATAATGAATCCTATTTTAACATTAGATGAAAAGTTTTTTGTTATTTAGCAGAACTACCTTTCAAATATGATATTTGTGTTTCACATAAAATTAGCTCAGGAACCTTAGGATTTTCTGGGACTTGCAAAGACTGCTTTAAAGGCCCCATTGAATATTAGTATATTTCAGATTATATAACTTGCTCTCATTCATGAATTAAATATCATATATTAACTTTGTAATGATGCATGCAGTGAATACATCTGGACAGCTCATTAATTCTTTGGTCAGAAGAAACACTTTTGGAAATAAGTTACAGTAGCCACATCATCTATGGTTTCTATTTCTGAATAAAATAAAATAAGGACTGTCATCCTCAATATACTGAAAAGCATCTTACATAATAGTTTATGCACAAAATTCCTTAAAAGTAAAAACACTCTCTGAATGTTAATGGATATAATGAATCAATGACAAAAGAAATCTTTAAAAATACAACTTTTACTCAAATCTATATGACATCAGTGATGGTATATAGATAAAAATCACAGAAATACTGTTAACTATCATTTTTATTTTAGATGCTCTAGATTTATTTACTGGCAATTACTAATAGAGCTGTTGAATATTCATTTTTTGGCTTTGTTTTCATGTCTCCATAGAATATTAATTTTAATGGTTCTGAGTAGAACACATCTATGATTCAGACAGATGGAGTTCACTTAGTCACAAAAAGAAAATAAAAAAGTGTTTGGCTTTTGCTTGTTTAGTAGGTCAGTGTTCTAAGAACTCAGACCATATCAACCATCAAAAATTTTAACCACCCTTTGCATCAGCTAATATACTTGTAGACCTGGTCTTGCCTGTGAATTTTGCTTTGTCCTATGAAATGACTCTAGCTCCTCTCACCTGAGTCTTGAAGGTCCTGGAGAAATCATGGTTAGACAACCACCCACAGATTAGAGATTCTTTGTCGAAATTCAGGACTCCAGGAAAATAGTTCCAGGACACTATTGGAGGGAAGGGGAAAAGCATGTTTGGATGCTTTGGAGAGCCGAAGAGGAACAATTTGACTTTACCTGTGTAGCCCTCCTCTAAGTTGTCACATATCAGTGCTGAAAGAGAACTTCATGGCCCATGATTTCTCACAATGGGGGAAAATGACAACCTTTGGTGAGCACCCAAATTCCCCAGTTGTGCAGGATTCTACCAAAGAGGTCCATTTCTCTCTTTTCCCTTCCTAAGTACTAGTCTTGAGTTTTGGAAAATAACTACTGCATATCTGCAGAAAACCAGCTCAGATCTGCTGGCCAAGGACAGAGGCATTAATATCATCACTGGGAAAACAAAAAGGAGGCTGCCTGCCATCCTACACAAAGCATCAGATTTCTGCTGCAAGAGGAAGTAAGAAATGTAGTGTGGGAGCAAAACAGAAGGTTTGAGAATGTCTCAGAATCCCTAGTAGTACTGAAGTGAACTGTTTCTCTCTTGAAGTCAATCAGCAAATAACTGCAATTTGAAATTTGAATAGTTTCTCAAGATATCAGAACATATGAAAAAAATCAAGGAAACAAAGCATTAACAAATGATCACAATAGTTTTCTAGTCACTGATATCCAAAACATAGAGCTCTGTGAATTACCTGGTAAAAAATTCAAAATGTGGTTTTATTCTTATGATGAGAAAATTTAAAATCTGTACTTTCTTTGAATATACAATAGGGCATTAACTGAAGTTAATGTATACTTGGACTTATTTTATTTTATTTTATTTTTAAATTTATTTATTTATGCATACAAGCACTGGGGCACAGACCAGAGGTGTCGGAGGGCGAGAGGATTCACCACAGAGAGCGGGGAGCAGAACAGGCAGATAACAGAAGTACACTGCTGAGGGGAGCAGCGGGCACAGCAGGAGAGGTCTGCNNNNCCATGTGGGTCCCCCTCCCTGGCCGGCAGCAGGGATCGAACTCATGCTGCAAGTGGCTGCAGTTTGCTTCATAGTGCGTTGCTTAACCCACTGCGCCACCAGGGGAGGCCCTTGGACTTATTTTATAGCTAGACGTTTTTTCTATTTCCTATACTTACCTGGCTCCTTGGTTTGCACAAATCTAAAGAGCCAGAGTTCCTTTAGATCTCAGTCAGCTGAAGAACCCAGAGCCTTAAAGATCTTAGCAAATATGTTACCCAAATTTGAAGAGTTAGGATGTCAAGGACAGAGTACCCCTCTTTGGAGGGACACAGATGCTGGCACACCTGAAGCAGCCAGTGGGTGCTGTGCACAGGAGAGTGAGAAACCCACACTGACCCACCCTGTATTAGCTTCTACCCCAGTCTGCCTCCCATCTGGATAAGGCACAGAGCCCCTGTCCTGGTGTGTGGAGAGCAGAAGCATGATCCCATGGAGAGAAGTGAGCCCAGCCTCAGACAAAGGGGTCTTCTGGGCAAAGTCACATAGATATTTAATCCTCAGGGAGAAAGGACAAGTGACATTAAGAGGTGTTTCAGAAAGTTGATGAGATGTCCTTTCACCTCAAGCTCACACAGGGTGGAGGCATTCTCCAGAGACAGTCTGGACTTCAACAGAAGTTCATTGTGGAGGTGCTAGCCTTACTGAACCACAGGTACAGCTCTACAAAGTTCAAGATCGGTCTGCCCTGTGGAACTTGTTTGCACCTGGCCAAGCCAAACCCATCTGGCACCACATTAATTTCTGCACCTGCAGCACAGTAGGAGCTCGTCAACCTGATTCATTATTGACTATAGTGGCTCCAACACCAGCAGCTCCATGAAAGCCCCCTCAACTACCTTTGAGCTCCAACCACCAGGAGCTTTTGAGAGGAGTGAGTTTTCCAAAGCAACATAGTACCTATGAGCTTTCTCTAAGAGTCCTGAGCCTCTCACCACCCAACCAGGTGGGCACCAGATTCAAGGACCCTTTTCCCTTATACATCCAGCCTACAGATTGATAGTTTAGAATGGAGGTTGTCACTTATATTTGTGCCTCCAGGGGAGGTCTAAAGTCGGCGCCGAGTCTCCCTCATCCTGCCCCTCAGCCTGTTGTCCAGGCTCTGTGAGGGGCATGGGATAGTAGGCAAATAGTGCCAACAATTCTGAGGAACACACTGCCTCAGAAATGTATTAAGCCATGAGACTGCTGAGGACTCTTTCATCAGGATCTGGACTTTGACCTTACATGGAGAAGGTCTTTGCAGAAGGTCCAATTACATGAGTCTCTGCAGGTGTAGCACATGGGAATCTTGTTCTTGGGTATGAGAGAATTCCAACTCAAACACAGTTGGAGTCATTACACACAACTCCAAAAACATGATTTAGCCAGCACTTGACCATCACAACTCAGGATTACTGATGTTACACTTGAACATTACTGATGGGCACTTGAACGCCACTGCAGTATTGGCCACTACTTTATTTGGCTGTTGTTGACTCTAGCTACCACAAGTAACTAAAACTTCTATTACCCTTCTTTCAGTTTAGAAAAACCTGGTTCATAATTTTCTTCTTGTTGGGAATGATGTTTCCATGATTAGGTACTTGACCTTGAGTTCCTGTGCTACTCATCCTGAACCTCCTCCAGGTTGTGTAGCACATGGATGTTCTTGCCATGCTAGTCCTGGACCCTCTGCTCTCACTGACTACAGCTTGATAGAGCTGCTTGAGTTTCTTGGATTTGACTTCCATCTCCTGCTGCAAGGGCATGTTGGTGTCCCAGAGCATATATAGTCTTCTCATATCTGAGCACCATCTCCTGTTGCAGATTACACTCAAACTTTTTCTTTTTACCAATCTCCTGCCTTTGCAGTTCCAAAATTTTCTGTTGTTCATTGGTATGAACCATGATGTTCCTGCCTGCTATGAACAGCTTGCGCTGCATGGTGTTGTACTTGACTTCAAGTAACTCTGCCTGCTGTTCCCACCACAGTTCTTCTAGCATCTTCTCCCTCTCCTTTAGCAGCTTCTAATTCCCACTTACCTACTACTTTCATCCTGGGTAGTTGCTTTCTCTCTTTCAGCTACATCTTCTGTTCCTGCATGTGATTCAACTTTATGCTCTTATCCAAGACTGACTCCACTGATGATTGTTGTCATCTTCCTCCATTTACTACCCCAAACCTCAATCACTCAACCCTAAGGGGATCCCCATGGGCCTGAGTTGGCCTTCCTTCTGTTTTTCTCCTGGAGCTACTCTTTAGCTTATCCTTCAAGTGGGTTATCTTTTCCTGGACTTCCCACAAAGTTATGTCTTTGGGATCTTCATCCACTGAGGCCATATTCTTGATATTCTTAGTATGGTTGGTGAAGCAAAGGGTAAAATAATTTTCATCATAACAGTGAAAAACTACTCCAATATGACCACCACTATAATCTTGGGGTTATGCTCCACCCCCAAAGAAATGTGGAACAGCCAGATCAATTGGGTTGTGGTAGAGGATATGGGTGCCCCTGGTAAAGTAGGAGAAATAGCAAGTATTTATGCACAATAGAAAATACAGAATAATAGAGAAGGATTTTCTATATAAGTAAAACTGGTAATATGGTATTATAGTATTATAGATGTTGGTGAGAATGAGCTGGTGTTGCCATGGTACCTGACTAGGAAATCTCTAAATATCTTGCTCAATCATCCCTCCTTCTTGTATGTATAAGAAAATATGTGCACTATTGTAATAGTTAAAGCTAGCTGAACAAGACAAAACAACACTTAATTTCTGTCCATGTCTTTCATGTCAATCCTCAGTGCAGAACTGATCTCAATTATGTTAACCTGAATGGTCTATAATGACACATACTAAAGTAAGTACTGTTGCATCTAAATGCAAACTCCAAATAGTGGAATTGGAAAAATTGTAAACAAAAATGCATCAAGTTTACTTGCTCAAGTGTGGAAACAGTATAGAGCCAGATATAGACGTAAAGCAGAATGTTAATTATTCAACCAAATGGATTTACTCACATATATATATATGCTTGTGGTGATTAAAAAACTCCATATCCCTAGGGAGGATTTTAAATGATCTCCTCCCTTTGGGGTTGCAGTTATACATTTACCATTCAAAGACTTTTCTTTTTTTTATTAATTAATTGTATTTGACATCATTTGTATTCCCCAGGGAGTACCCACCACCATTCTACCCGTGCACCATCACCTCAGTCCCTTGTGCTCTTTCTGCCCTCATCCCTGTCTTTGTCCTCCCTTCCCCTCCCCCCATGGTCCCTTTGGTTTATCTTTGACTTTGGTCTTGTTGAGTTTTTTGTTTGCTTTTGGTTATAATTACCCATTTTCTTGAGCTTCTTCTTCTTTGTTGTTGTTGTTGTTGTAGTTGTTGCTCTTTCATATTCCTCCAATAGTGACATACTTGACTTCTCTCTGATAAGAAGTAAATAAATGGAATAGAAAACAGATATAAAAGAAAGTAACAATGAACACACAAATACAGAAATTTACCACCAGTTTCTTTAAATATAAACAAAACATTTAAGAATTAATTAAGGAAATGATCTAAACAGTACCAGACTCATATGTTTGCATAACTGAATTCTATGAAAACCTCAAGAAACACATAATTCATTTATAGTCAAATTCTTCTTGAGAAGGGATGCTTTAAATTACTTTTATGTAAATCCAGGATATCATTAATTGCAAATCCCAAAATGGTACTTTTTACTATAAATAACAACACCAAACTCCTATAATAAAATATTAGCAACTATGACCCATTAGCACATTATGTGATAGACACATAAAAAACAAAACAGTTTCATTAAAGGACTGAATATTATTCAGTTTTAGAAAATCTACCAATTTAATCCACTAGCATCTCAAAGAAAATTATATTAATTCAAAGTTGTTAAAATTATTTTCACTATAATAAAAATCCTTTCCTATAACATTTCTTTAAAGATAACTTCTGTCACATGATAAATTTGGCAGTATTTTTTTTAGTCCTGCATGATAAAATATTTAAAATTGCTAGTTTCTATATATGATGGTATAGGGCCATTGTCCTATATGTTGATTTAACTTGCCTATAAAATGATACCTGAGACAAAATTATAATGCACTAACATTTTATTCATATTTGATAATATTTTATAATAATTGATACTTTGACAATAATACTACTATTGCCCTTAATTAAAAAAATAACTCATTTTCTAGAGCAAGTGTTTAGACACAGTATGTTCCTGCCATATAGTTGTAAGAGGTAAAAAGATAGGGGTTCAAAGTAAGTCATTAAGCCAATCACAGTATCAGAAGCATAGGAACCAACTTTGTACTCATGATGAGGCCATGATATAGACAGGATGCAATGAAAACTAATAGTTCTTACCAATAATTGCATAAGTAATAATGTTTTAAAATTCAATAACTTTCCAATTTGTACAATTATTTTGAGTCCTTTATGAATATTTTAAAGTTTTAATGTTAAATATATTGCACATTTATTTTTAGGTTTATTCCTAAATATTTTAACTATTTGTTGCTATTTAAAATGGTAGGCTTTTCCCTGTGTCTTACCAAGGTATTTGCAGAGATACATATTGTTGATTTCTAAAAACCTTATCATACTTTGTACTACCTTCTATACTAACTTCCTTCTATACTAACCTAACAAATCTCCATTTTTTATAATTTTAAATTTGTTGTCTTGGATTTTCCAGTCTTTTCTATAGAGGATGATCTCTGGTAGATACTCTTATGTGAGAAAAAAATTCTACTTGAACTCAGTGATCCATTTTTTCACATACTCTTGAACACGTAGTCAAATCAAGTTCTGTAGTCATGTCCAAGTCTTTATGTCAACTTTATGGGACCACAGGACACTCATATATTTGGTTAAATGTTACTTGTAGTGTCTATATGAGATTAATGTTTGAATGATTAGACTGAGTAAAGCAGACTGTCCTCTGCAACATAGGTGGACTGCATAAAATCCCTTGAATGTCTAAATAGAACATAAAAGTGGTGCCGTGAGTAATGTGCTCTTTCTGCCTACCTTTGTGCTGAGACATTGGTCTTTCCTTACCTTTTAACTGGGACTGAAATGTATATCTTTATCTCTCTTTGTTCTTAGGCTTTTAAACTTGAATAGAAAATCCATATCACTTCTCCCACACTTCCAGATTGTTGCCACAGGTCTGGGGACTTCTTGTTCTCTATAGCCATGTGAATTAAATCCTTATAAAAATAGCATATAATCACAGATATCTATCTATATGTATATATGTATACACACATCAACTATGTGTATATATCATATAACTTATTTGCATGTTTTATCAGACATGTGATCAAGACAAGCGGAAACACTGTCTATCATTTTAAAGACTATATTAATAACTTCTACCTGTCCAGATAAAAGTTATCATGTCAGGATGGAGCAATCACTTGAAAAATAAGAGGAACAATATATGAGTTATACACCCACCAAGCTGAAAAACAAACATTCTGTAATACAAATGCAAATATCTTTTTCGGATGTCCCACAATGTAAATATATAGTCCTATAACAAAGTGGATAGACATTACAAAATCATTTGAAACACTTCAAATTATATAAATATTCTAAAAATTAATCATAGACTGACACTCATAGAGATTGTTGGCATCATTTTTAAGATAATAAAAGGTATAAGAAGGATCATATCTTACATGATGCATCCTAAAATAATGTTTAAAGGTAGAGTCTTCCCTGTAGAAAGAACAGAAAAAATAGTATTGAAAGCTGCCATTGTGGCAGCTTTGTATTTACTGATTCTTGGTGTCTTGGATAGTGATGTATTGAAACCCTTCCCTAATACCGAGTATTAATACATTTTACAAAATGTAGCTTTTATCTCAATTAATTATGTGATGTTATAAGGCTATTTATAAATAATTGGTCTAAATTGGATATACCTTTCTAGTAGTAAGAAGCAAGAACTTAAAAGTAATTTTTTTAAAAAATCCTCCCTTGTATCTAATAGAAAAGAATCAGTGTTTAAAAACCAAAACCTAGTGACAGGATTGAAGAATGGTCAAATGAATAGAAAAGGCAGTGTCACTGTGGAAACCATAAAATGTACTGGAAAATAATGATTTTACTATCATTACTGCTGATTTTTTAGTGTCTTTGAAATAGTTTAGCTCTTCCATTGTGTTAAGAAAAATTCTTTCTTGTAATTTTATCCCTGAATAAAATTTCATCATGAATATCTATTTTAAAAATTTGAACCAATTAAATTTTAAATAGTAACTACCCTATAGCAAGAGGTAATAGCATTTATTTTTCTATTAGAATGTTACCTTTTAGATGGAAATATAGGGAGCCTATTCACTATCACTTCAACATACTAAGTAGCCCACAAATTATGCAGCAGAGAATGCAATCTATAAACATGCTTACTAATTGGAAGATTTTCTTCACATTATTCAAGTGTATGAAAATAAAAATTGTACATGAGAGCAGATGCTTAGTTAATTCATAAATAATATTTTTATACTGGGAATATCCATAAATTATTTTAGTTCCATTTTTTAAATTAAATTAGAACCAAAATGAGAGCTAACTTAAAAATTTCAAAAACATCTTGTGTATTATAGAATATATTTACATTATTTACAGAAATTTCATCCTTTTAAAAATTAATTGAGCAAAGGGAGACTGCTCTAGTTTGTTGTTGTTGTTTTTAACTTGGAAAGAATTAAGAACTTTGTTAAAGCATGTTTGTGTTTTATTAATTTCTGGTGAAGATTTGCTTGAACCAAGAAAATAAATTCAGTAAGTAAAATAATAGTATGGACTTAATAAAAGTATTGCCTTAAATCAAATGGAAAAAGGAAATAATTTGGCTTGATTCCATTTACTATTTACATTTATTATGTAATTTTCACTCCTGTATTAACAAGTGCTATAATTATTAAAAACAATATATTTTGCATTTTTAAGTAGAAAATAAGAATGACTAATCTTAGTCAAAGTATACTGGTGTGTACTGATAAGATTCGTAAATGGTTTCTGAATTATATCAAAAGATCCTGTATCTTTAAAAAAATTTTTTAAGATATATTTATTTATGCATACAAGAACTGGGGTACAGTCCATGGGTACGGGGTGGTGAGAAGATTCACTGGAGACAGAGAGGCGAGCAGAACAGGCAGATGGACTGAAACACACTGCTGAGAGGAGCAGCGGGCGAGGCAGGAGAGGTCTGTTGTGCGATGTGGGTCCCCTCCCCAGCCTGTGTCAGGGATCCAACTTCTGCTTCAGTGGCTGTGGTTTGCTTCACAGTATGTTCCTTAACCCACTACGCCACCAGGGAGGCCCTAAAATTTAATTTTAAAGGCTGAGATAAGAAAATTTATTTTGGGTCTCCCTGATGGCGCAGTGGGTTAAGCAACGCACTACGAAGCAAACCACAGCCACTGCAGCAGGAGTTGGATCCCTGCTGCCTGCCAGGGAGGGGACCCACATGGTGCCGCAGACCTCTCCTGCTGTGCCCGCTGCTCCCCTCAGCAGTGTACTTCCATTGATCACCTGTACCCCAGTGCTTGAATGCATAAATAAATCTTAAAAAAAAAAAAGAAAATGTATTTTTCCTCTATATAACTCAATAACTTTGTTTTATTTTGGCTACAAATAAATCATAAAGCATTATGTGAAACTTTCAGGTATTTCTGTAATAGTTTTTTTTTTTTCTTATTTAGAATTCTTTTCCAGATAAAATGGATTTATTTAATCATTTTATATTGTTAAATATCTTAATTCAAGAAATGCTGATTTTATGTATTAAAAATGCCATTGGATATTATGCAAGCTTTATAGTTCACTCTAAATGGTAAGAGTAATTCTCCTAATTGTGTAAAAGATTTCACTAATTTGTAAACATTGATGAAATAGCACTAACATTGAGTTATAAATCATAGTTGGCATCATATTTGCTTGCTGTTGGATTGTTATTTGTGTTCCAAGCCACAAGCTACTTGTCAGCTCATCATGTGTAATATGTAATCAACAGAGCAAATGAACAAGCCCATCTGGCATAATGTCACAATATCTTTAAACATATGTGGAAGTTTAGTGTATATACCATAAATGTTTTTATAGATTTGGCAAACTTGGGCCTCCCTGGTGCACAGGGGTTGAGGCACTGTGGTGCTTTCACAACCAATGCAGAGTGAGTTTGATCTCTGTCAACGGGAGGATCCACGTGGCGCAGCAGAACCCTCCTGCCTAGCTGCTCCTCCCCTCAGCAGTGGATTTCAGTAGATCTGCCTATTCTACTCCCCACTCTGTAGTGAATCCTCTCACCCTCCGCACCTCTGCCCTGTACCCTAGCTCTTGTATACATAAATAAAAAAATAGCTTTAAAAAAATGGGCAAACTTTATTTTTTTTTTTGACTCTAATGTCTTTGTTTAAAAAATAAAAAGATATACTGTATCATACTTCGGGAACTTTCTACTTTACTTGGACTGTTTACCTGCTGGAATTATGCTAAGTGTTTACATATTTCTAGCTATGAGGCTAAAATATTTTGAACATCTGACAAGGATTGTGTGCAGGACATCATTACGACCTTTATTGAGGGTACTCTCATAGGGTGAAAATTCTGGAGAAGTATTTTAGAGTAACAATATGACCTTCCAGATAGGTTTAAAATACCTAGTGATAATGAGTATTATGGGGTGGGGGTGGGGGGGAGAGTCTTACAAAACCTATTTTTAAAGGAAGATTTAGGTGTGCTTTCTCTAAATGGCTGAAGTTTGGGCTTACTTGGATTAATATGCATTATACTACTCTGAAGATTAAGTTAAACCTTCTGGGAAATGGATGGCCAATGAACCACTTTATCTGTACTCTGCAGGTACCTTGAGTAGTTTGCCACCTGCAACATAATTATAATTTTATTTTGATATAGGCAGTGCTACAGTTACTAAAGTCTTTTTCATTTTTTCCCCAGGATTTCCCACAGAGAAATGCAAGGTAATGCAGTCTATTTTAAAACAACATTGTTTCACAGTTAAAATACAAACATAATTTAGAAATATATATGCATTCTTCAATGGAGAATGAAACAATTATTATATATTGGAGAACTGTAACAAAATTAAATGTAGAAGAGTCCCTTGATATTTTGTTAATGAATTGCTTTAATGACTCTTAATCTTAATCACCCATTCGGAGATGTTTTACTTCTCAAAATACATTTGTTATTTTGTCCTACAGCTTAAAATGAAGCATTTTAAGATTGAAACATTTAGTAAATAAATGGAAAATAATATTTCAGTATCAATGATTTAGATATCTAGGGAGAAATGAGCATATATATGCATCTGAACATATATACACACATACACCACACAAACATGCATATGCAATTATTTGAATTGTACTCAAATTTGGACAATTTCATTTTTAAGTGAAATTTACAAAATTTGTGATTTGTCACCAGCATAGACTCATAACAATATCTACACCATAATCATTAGAATTTATGTATTTGTTTTATGATATGACAAAAGGGAGTTTACAGCTATCATTAAGGTTACTGACTGTCCTAGAATACTTCATTAGGACTGATCTGATTATAATGAGTCTCTAAAGGAAGTGAACTTTTTAAACTGGTGTCAGAGGTGAGGTAACATAGCCTTGAAAAGAGCCACAAAGAAAGCATGAGAAAAAATGCAGACAGCATCTAGAAGCAGGAGCAGATCTCTGACCGACAGCCAGTGAGGACACAGGGACCCCAGTCCTACCAACAAAGACCTCATTTCTTGGATTCAACTAATAACTTAATTGTTGGTTTCCAGAACTTCTAGTTAGAAAAGTGTTCCCTGCCAATACCCAACATTTGACTTCAGTTTTGTGAAGTTCTAGTCCACTTTAACTTCTGACCTACAAAATCTTTAGGATAATAAATTTGGGTGACTTTAGGTCTCAAAGTTTTTTTGATAATTTATTTCTGAATCAATAGAAAATATGCTATGCTTCAATCTAACTGTTGGACAGAACAATAATTAGCTTAACTGTTTTATTTGACTAATTTTATGTTAGTCTCATCACTATGTTAATGTAGTTTAAGTGTTGATATTTACCTGTCAGAATTTCATCCCAAAAGAAGACCACCCATAGATACTGCTGCTTCTCATCTGTTAAATTCCAGTCATACCTCCTGTACTGAACTATTATAGTGGCTATATCTCCAAAGTCCTTTGCTTGCTGTTTGATCATGTTCTAGGAATCTCTATCAATTTTGCCAGGTAGATGGGGCCAATATGATGTTGATTTAATATGGACTTTTGGTGGTGATCATAACATAATACTTAGAGATGTAAAATTATAATTCTGTAACCTAAAACCTATATAATGTTATAAACCAGTGTTACTTAGATAAAACTATTTTAAAATTTGAACCATGCAACTAACATATACTGCTAAACAAGTTTGTCACCATATGTTTTTTGTGATTATGCTTTTATATACCTGCCTTAACATAAAATAATGAGTGTTTGGTCCAGTAGAGAATGTTTTTGTTTATTGTATCACGTTATCATTAACAGAAATTTGTCAGGATAATAAAGTAGCCATTTTTGCATTTTAATGTTAACCTTGAAAATAGGGCCCTTCATCTCATAATATAATTTATATTATTCATCTTTTTTAAAGATTTATTTATTTATGCATACAAGAGCTGGGGTGCAGGCCAGAGATGGATGAGTGGTAGTAAGAGGATTCACCAGAGACAGAGTGGGGAGTGAACAGGCCAGTTGACTGAAATACACTGCTGAGGAGAACAGCAGGAGAGATAGGAGAGGTCTGCTGTGCCATATGGGTTAGTTCCCTAGCCTGGGATTGAACTCAAGCTGCAGTGGCTGGCAATCATTTGATAGCACTGTGTCTTTGACCACTGCACAACAAAAAAGGCCCTATTTTTCATCTTTTTAACAACATATGCATGACTAATGAATTGGATTTCTCTTTATATATTACTTAGTTTTCTTTAGTCTTGCTTATACTCAAGACACATATTGGTAGTTAGAACAGAGAAAGGAAGTAGTTCAGAAACTACATGTTACAAATATCTACCTATGTATTTGTTATGTCTTTCTAGAGGTATAATAAACAAAAAAAAAAAAATGAGAGATTCTATTTTAAGCCCCTAATTATCATGGTATCCATAAATACCAAAAATTCCATTTAAAAATCTATTCATTTTGTAGTGAAAAAAAAAATCTTTGTTTTTCCTCTGTACTTAGAAGTCAGATAACATTGCTTTCAGAAAACTTGCTACAAGATATAACAATAAAAATTAAGAAGGATATTGTCATAATAAAGGCTGTTTACACTTTATGTCTTTTAATCCCATTCAGTCCCACCGAATTTCCATTTTAGAGTTGAGACCATTGTGGCTAGTGGCAGATTAAAACTTGTTAATGGACACAAAGCTAATAAAAAGCAAAGTTGACATTCAAGCTCTGTTTTTTATGCATTATTTTAGTCATGCTAACTTGAAAATATACTTACCTTGTTGACAAGTAAAATTGATATAAATCAATATATTATTTATCTAATTTGTATTTAGGATACTTTCATATCTTTAATAAATTGAGTTTGGATTTTGTCATTCTTCCATAAGGAATATATACAATGATAGATAAATGAAAACCCTAATAATTTAGTAAGAAAATATATTAACTAGCCAAGGAAAATTGGTCACAATTGTCTTGAGTCTGTTACAAATACTTCAAAACTAGTTGTTGAAGCTACATCAAATGGAGACAACTGGATAACTAATATATAAAAGTCAAAAATAACATAAAACTCAAGAAATAAAACTAAGCAATTTTAAAACTTTTAATGAATATGAGGACTTCTTAATAGTTGTGATGTTTAACTGAGATCAGATTTAACCTCCTGGAATAAAACTAGCAAACAAAGCAAAACAAAATATATGAGATAATTCTTTTTCAGACATTGAGCAACAGGGACTACAGGATTATATCTCTAAAAGAAAGATGAATGGGGTAAAAACTGCAATCATCCTGATTTCTTCTCTAAGACATTTTTCAGAATACAGTTCAGTACAAAGAGAGAGATCTTAAATGGAGCAAGGGAATCTCATTGAGTTGAGGAGTCAGAATTAGAGAACAGCTGAGGAGTTTGGAAATTTCAGAATGTGTTGGATATGGGAGTATCCATGTAGGGTACTCCAAAAATGCACAATCATGCAAATTTGCAATTTAAGTGTTTGCTAACTACATGTCTGACACATGAGTAGGGTGAAATTGTAAGGATAGACAAAGACAACCAAAGAGTTATAAACTGGAAATTTCCAGAATGTAATACGAGGTGAAATGTTCCTTTTCTGGAACAGACAGAATGGAGTGTCCTGAGAGATCACTCAGAAGATTCTTACAGATCCCAGATGAGTCACGACTTAATAGTAGGAGTGAGCTATCTCTGAATTGAAGGATCTCCTTAGTCCCACCCCTGTGAAATTTTTAAAAAGAACTCAAAATGATTAAAGTTCTACAAAACTAACTCAATTTTCTTGCAAAATAATGCATTACATTCTTTAAGGAAAGATATACATCCAGGCATTCAAAATATAACCATTGCAATGCTAGTATCCAGTCAAAATTTCCTATGCAGGCTGAGAACAAGATAATGCAACTCAAAATCTAGGGGAAAAAAAATAGATCTATAAATGATAGACGGCAGAACAAAAAGAATAGGGTGATTTAAAAAGACTGCTATAACTATGTACAAGTATTTCAGATTTCATCATGTCTTTCTGACTTCCTCCACATTAGTTTACTTATGCCAGTTGTTGAAATCTGTATAAGTACAATAAAATTGTGTACAATTGTTTATAACTAATTATTTTACCTAAAGTTGGGAATTGGATTTGTGCACATCCCAAGTGTCATGTGATATTACCAGTATTTTTCCCTTTTGTAGCTCTTCAGATGGATATGGTTTTTGTAGCTGCTTTTGTAGCATTGTGTCATTAACCTTTTAAATTCTTATATTCCTTCTGACAAAAGAAATTGAACATCTTTTTATATATGGGACATTTCTATCCTTTTTTTTTTTTTTGTAAAGTGCCTGTTTAAATTATTTCATCATATTTTTGGGAGGAAAGGAGAGTTCATCCATTTTTTTCATTGATTTCTAGGATAATTACATGTTCCATATATGAGTTCTTTTTAGATATATGTATTGAAATATCTTCTCACACTCTGTGAATGTATTCGCTATTTAAAAGGATCTTTTAATGCACAGTTTTTCAATGTTAATGTTTAATTCATAAGTTTTTACATTATGTGGTTATTGCTTTTTTGTGTGATTTAATAAATCTTTGCCTATTCTAAGTTTATGAAACCATTTTCCTCATGTTAATCTTTCCTCATTTTAATCATTTTATTTTCATAGTTTTATATATATATGTCTGGAATTCATGGATGTATGTGATGTAAGGGCGAAAGTTTACATTGTTGACTCTTTGCAATTCAATGATACCTTTATTATAAATCTATAGTTTTCTTTTGTTCTCTACACTCTGTTCCATTTGTCTATTTGTCTCTCTACACTATTTGCACCCTATTTGTTTAGACTACCTTACTTTTTAAGGTTTTGTAATAAGTTCATCAACTTTTTTCAATTTGAATCATATCCTGGCTATTTGCATTTCCACATGATATTTCCAATCAGTTTCTTCATCCACTATAGTCAATTTCGCTAATGGAAACTGCTTGTATTTTATTTGGAACTGCATTG
The DNA here is from genome assembly GCA_019455555.1 of Galemys pyrenaicus. Taxonomy (NCBI): domain Eukaryota; kingdom Metazoa; phylum Chordata; class Mammalia; order Eulipotyphla; family Talpidae; genus Galemys; species Galemys pyrenaicus. Next base: position 2,244,742 of record JAGFMF010011678.1, on the reverse strand, counting down.
AATTTAAAGATGTAGAAAATTAGGAATTTAACCTTCAATTCATCAGTATGGTAATGTCTGATTTAAACAGGTTGTTTAAATCTCTTTCAGTAATGTTAAATAGATGAAGATATATGGCATTTACAAAATTTGAAATGTTAGTAGTTACTAGATTTTTAATCTAAGAGTAACAAATGTATACATGAATTCTGCTAGTTTTCTTAAGATAGAAAAAAAATGTCATCACTAAGTTCATTCAGTGGGAGAGTAGAAGAAAACATTGCATGACTCTTTTAGTCTATAAGTCATATTTGTTCAACATACAACTCCTGGATCCATAATAGATCATCCCATACAAATTAGAGCACTTGACAAATGCTCACTCTAGCAAAGATTTAAATTTAAGACTATGTTCTTATTACTATCACATAAGTTATGTACATCTTAATTTGACATATGAAATAGTTGAGTTTTAAAATTTGTTATTTGAAAAATAGATGCTCAATATTTGCATGTAGGTATTTTAATAAAAGGTTATAGAATTATTTTCATATTATATTCATTGTTATATTTTTAAACTTTGAGTCACTTTCTATTATTAACATCTTACCAGCATATGTGAATACTATTTTCAAGATTTTTAAAATTCCTAAAAAGAAAACATTTAAATAGAACTGAATCATTGCCAACTACTGAGGTGGATAATACAAACTTTCATTCCACTGGAGTGTTAAATAAAAGGCAAGTTCTCATACCTTACCATGCCACCTAACAATTGACATTTGTAACTATTTAGCACTAGTATTTGAGTTTTTCTTCAAGTTCTCATTTGATTTTAAGAATAGCATATTTTGCCTAGACACAGGACATCTTGCCAGTCTAGTTTTCCCCTTTTTTTCTATAGAGAAAAAAGTAATGTATCCTCACAATGATAGAAATTATACTTTTCTGTGGGTCATCTTTTCTCTTTTTGTTTGCTTAATTTTTTTCTATAGACATACTAAAAAAGTTTCATACTGGAGAGAGCTCTTAAAAAGATCACATAAAGAATTCCCTGGGGAAGTATTTTCTTTTTTTTTAAAGATTTATTTATTTATGCGTACAAGCACTGGGGTACAGGCCAGAGGTGTGGGGGGGGGGTGAGAGGATTCACCACAGAGAGTGGGGAGCAGAACAGGCAGATCAACGGAAGTACACTGCTGAGGGGAGCAGCGGGCACAGCAGGAGAGGTCTGCCCACCATGTGGGTCCCCTCCCTGGCGGGCAGCAGGGATCGAACTCGTGCTGCAGTGGCTGCGGTTTGCTTCATAGTGTGTTGCTTAACCCACTGTGCCACCGGGGAGGCCCCAGCTGGGGAAGTATTTTCAATGAATGGAAATACCCTAATTCTACCTGTAAGCCCTACCCCTAATGAAACAACCATAGTAAACAATGAACACTGATGTGAAGTCAGTTAAGAATTTATATTCAAGCCTGTTGTCTTCTACTGCTTTACATAACATTGTTTAGAACTATTCTCTCTATTGTGCACTGTGTCTTTTCCAACCTGGGGATATTAGTAAAAAATAATGCTCACAGAGTCCATCAAGACCATGTCAGAAGAAACAACAGACTAAAAATTCATAATTATTTTTAAATAATAAAAAATTTAAAAACAATTTTGCAGTTATTTTGTATAAAAGCACTGGACAGTTCCTAGGTGTAATTCCAATGACTTCATTAAATCTCAACATGCATCCATTTAATTATCCTAATATAATAAATAAACTCAAAAGATCATTTTTTTTCTCAACCCTGAAGGTGAAATCCATTAAAAGTGAAGAGCTATCTGTATGGCTTTTGCAGCATCTTTCATCTATTGAATATTTTATCAAAACATCTTTTTAACTTAATTGAGGCTTCTGTTGAAGATCTGTGACTGTACAGATAAAGCATTATGTCTTGGAAATTATCATAATTGACAAATTGAATAACGCTCCTTGAGGGCTCCTTTAATAACAGGAATTAAAGAAATATGATTCACTTATCCATGTCTACTTTTTAATTGGTCTTGTTTGAATTTTTACATATTTGATTGGCAGAGAGGGATGATATATTACTAGTTTCACCTATAACTTGGATCTAAAAGTCAATTGGTTAGAACAACTTGTCAAAAACGTGGACTACTGTGCCAGCTATTGTACTGAAGTCAAGTAACTTAAATTATTTAAAATTTTATATTCTTCCACATTCTTGATACAATGTCTTTAGAGAAAACAATTTGTATTCCATGTTGTTGCTACAAGCAACAGATATTTAAGTCAGTAAATATTAGATTATAAAAATAATCAGTTTTCTTTGGAGAAATAAATGAGAGGGATTTAGTGGTTTGGTATTTCTATCAAAATGATGTTTTATGTTTGTATATCTTAGTAAAAGAACCATGACCTTGAGAAAATTAACCTGTCTAAACTTCAGTTTGTTACTTTTGTTATTTATAACATAATAAATATATGTAATAAATATAGAAAATATTATTACCAATCTCTTAAGTTTAGATTGAAGAATAAACTAGAAAATATTGGTAAAGTACTACTCTGCTATCATCTATTATATGCAATATAAGTTTTAGCTATTATAACTAACAGAATACTAAGAATTCAAAATTTAAAATCCTCTATTCCTTAATAAGCCTGCATTATTTAAATGATGTTAATTAGATATAAAGAATAGTTGGGTTAAACTGGTCATTAAATTGATAAACCTTAGTGACTAAAGCACTAGCTTTTTAAGATAAAGATTAGATATTTGTATACATACATGTACATTATAATTAATAAATATTTGTTGAATTAATAAAATGACAATTTGAGACAATGAAGATAACATATAAGCGACATTGAAAATTAACTTCTGAAGATAAACTTAGATTGAAATAAAACTCTAAAAACAGAGTTACATTTAAAATATGTCAACATTTATTTTATAAAATAGTATAAAAATTCACATAAATCTGCTTAGAAGTTCAAAAATACAGAAAATAGTACCAGATTAGAGTAAGCAACTTAGTTTTAGTTCTCATCTTTCCCCATACTCAACTTTTTTGGTCATCTTATAAAAGTGCTGTATTTTTGTTAGCTTGATCTCCTCACATGAAGAAAAAAAAATATCAATTCCAAAGATTTATGGAATAACTTTCAATTTAAAATATCTGCAATAAACTTCTGATAAATGATACTTAGGTCTAGATTTAATGCAAATGTACACAGATACTGACTAAAAATAAAGAGAACGAGGGAAAGATTTGCCGAGATCATATGTTTAATTAAGTGAAAACTTTGGACAAATACCTTGTCCAAATAAGTTTTACATAAACAATTAAAAAAAGGAAACAATTCTCATGGTTTCTAAAGTGACAAACAATAGGAAATAATTTTCCCAGAACTGATTACAATTTAATTACCTACAGCCTTTGGGAAATATAGAAACAAAAAATAAGTAAGTAAATAAATAATTAATGTAGACAATGAAATTAAATAATTTGTACCTCAATTACAATTCATCAGTAAAGTGATAATAAAAATCTGTATTCTTGAGTGCACATGAAGAGGTCATATAGGTGATGCCAGTTGGTAAACTTGTAAGACCTCAGTGGATGCTAATCATTTGTCTTCCTCTCCAGATTGTGAACCATTTCTTTATTGGTTTTCTTTGAGGGAGGGATAGGACGTTTGTTTCATGCATCACTGTCATGGGGTTTCAGCACCTGTCTCATAGTAGACACTCAATGAATGTTACAAACCCACAGGCTTAGCTTTCTAGTTTAGTAGATTTTTGCCTCTAGTGGTGCTGCCTTTGAAATTTCCATAATTCTATTTTAGTCTGTATGGAATTGTGATGGAGACTGTCAGCCAGGACTAATGAGAATAAGGTGAAGAAATTTTATTAACTTTTAAACAGGTTCCTTGCCTTTCTGAAGAGTCACTGGTGTGAGTCATCATGCTATTTCTGTATGGCTATCAAATCTGAGTTCAGAATAGAATCTTTAGAGGTGACAAGTTTCATTTATATAACATTTTATATAATGCACAAATGATATTTCAATTCATATTGTATCTCAGAAAAAATATTTCTGAAGTAAAGAGCAAACACACCACACACACAACACACAAATATTCATCCTAGAAAATAGCTGCATAGCTTCATGAAATTAATACATGCAATTTTCAACAATATATTATTAATGAAAGTTGTCAATTGCCTATTAGCAGACTCGGATTCTTGCCTTATTAGAACTATCTTGAACACATTTTTTTATTCTATTCACATGCAGTTTATTTAAGAGGAACATTTTTGAACAGATAATCTTTAGTATCACTTGTGGCACTATGAGTTTGAATGCTGAAAATAATTCTCATTGCATTCTATTTCTTTCCTTGATATGCACAGCAGCTTGTTTGGCTCAGAAATGTTCAAGCTTACAATACAAACACATATTATAAGGTTTTACATTTTAATATGTATTTAGCACCAGTGAAAAATATTTAATTTGTATTGAAACATTTTTAGTACTTCTAAAACTTTTTACCATTGAATACACAGATTTTATAAAGGATATATTAGCTAAAAATAATGTACTTGTTTGGTGTTTGGAATAGGTGATATCGTTTAACATTCATATAAACACTGACTAAGTATAAATTTGTAGATACACTTGAACTAAGGCTATTTATGTCCACTCCTGTTTTCATAGGTATTCAAATGCTATTCCTGTATCTTCTTATGTAACATGCTGAACTGTGGAGTAACAGTAATAACTGAAAAAAATAAGAGTTTTGTTTCAATATTTAAACCAAAGTCAATATTTTTCACAAACTTCCAAACTATAGTTACAACAAAATATGAAAAAGTCATATTTAAAGCAGGGTACCCTCCAGATGTACTTGATGATATTAAGAAAATCATATTTAGAATACTTGAAAATAATGCTGAGTGAGGCATTTCTGAACATTAGCCAGTTCACCTGGCTCAGGACCAAAGTATAGGTTCAAAATAATATTAATTCTTAATTCAACTGTGGTGCTATGTAAGACATTTGGGATTATAAATTGAGTTTAAGTTGGTAACAGATAATTAGTACATAGGTAAACTACAAATGGTAGCAAGCTGTCTTCTCTTTAAAAGTTCCTAATAAGCATAGCATATACTTTATGTTCAATGTACTTTAAAGGTAGAATTTCCAGGCTGAATGGAATGATGGATTCACCAAAAGATGTTGTCATCAAGAGAAAACTAATTATTAACCTGAAGCATCTCAGTAAAAGGAGTCATAATTATATGTACTCTTTCAACAATACTAAAAAATACAGTATTCTCCTCTCATCATTGTGTGATCACATGTCACATACACCTACTGGCATGTACCTAGTTCCTAACTGACCATTTTTCCTCTGCCATTCAAGACAGCCTTTGGACATAAGTTTCTATGCTTTTTTACAGAGAAAACCTCAGATTTTACACCAATTAATTTTAATACATTTGTTTTTGCTAGTGTATTTTTAATCTGAAATATATTCATAGAATAGTGAAAAAATATAAATGAACAGATGAAATGAAAATACAAGAGCACAATAATGTACATATCATCCAGTTCACAAATCAGAAACCTACCAATAACTCCAGCATATCATTTTATGAACACATCTGCCTACTGCTACTTAAAGTAATCACAAAGCTGACACTTGAATTACATTTTTAAAATTTGTTTTAGATTTGTTTTTTGTTTCTATATTCCTTAACAACATCAAGTTTTCCTGTCTCTGATGTCTATACAAATGGAATTATGCTGTATACATTGTTTGTCTTTTTTCTTGCTCTGTTATATTTATTAGAACAATCTATGTGTTAATGTAACTATATTTACTTTTTTTTAATCATGATGGTATTATATATATAACCCACTTTAAAGATATATTAACTATAATAATACCAATCTTAGTCTAATAGTGATGAAGCTCAGATATGAATCAATTAATCCAGTTCTAAGTACAGTGTTCTTAATCGTCTTGGTATATACCATCTCACTAATATTTCATTAAATGGGTTATTTTGCCCATTCTGTGATTGGTGGAGACAAGTTGTTCTCTGTTATTCCTATAAAAAGTAATGCATATGCAAATATACAAATGATGTATGTATTTGTAAGGATATCCTAGTGCAATTTATAAGAATTTATCTAAGATATACAGTTATGACAAATTTTTAGATTGTAGGATATGTGAGAATGCATATTTATTAAATGACTTCAAACATTTTCCAAAGTAGCAATAACAATTTATATTCTCACAACAGTATGTAAATGTTCCTCTTGCTCCACATTCTAACCAGATCAGACTTTTAAATGTGTTCCAATTGGATGGGTGTGTAATGGACTTACGTGGCAATTTTAATTTGAAATTTTACTAACTAGTTGACATCTTTTCATTTGTTGATTGCTTAATTGGATTTCCTCTTTTGTGAAGTACCTATTTAAAGCTTTCTGCCTATTTTAAAATGGATTCTCTCTCCTTTTGCTAATTTAATGTAGGGAGTTTCAATATAATTTTCAAATATTTTGTTGGCTACATGTGTTGCCAGCATTTGTTTATACTCAGTTTTTTTTAAACTGTCTTTATAGAAGAATGATTTGCAATACCGTTGAAAGCATTAATTCTTGCCTTTATAACTAGTAGCTAATTATGCTTAGTGTCAATAAATTATTTCTTACCTTGAAGTTATGAAAATATTCTTCTTTATTATCTTCTAAAATATACTTTTGCTATTTGTGTGTAAACTCAGATGCACAAGGAATTGATTGTTATGCATGGTGTGAAATAAGGACACAATTTAATTATTTTTATATATGAATAATAGTCTAATGAACATTTTATTTTTAAAAGTCTACTTGTTATCTATCACCTCTAATGTCATCTCTGCAATACACCATCTTTGCAGAGAACTGCTTCTATTTATATGTCATCATCTTTATGAGCTCTTCTTCACCATGTGTTTGTTGGCTGCTATGGGCCATTTTAAATGGATTTTCAATGCAATCTTTCTAGTATTTTCTTTGTATATTTTAAAATAGATTTTTCAAAACATAGATGCCAATGACTATTATTAGTTCCAATCATGTCACATAATAAATTATGAACAATGTGTACCTCAACAAATGTATTAGGTCATTTGAGGTGCTATAACCAAATGCCATAGTAGACTGGTGGTTTATAAGCAACAGAAATTTACTTCTCACAGTTATGAAGGATGTGAAGTCTAATATCAATATGCCACCAGGTTTGGTGTTTGGTGAAATATTGCTTTCTGCTTCATCTTTTCAGAATATCTTTGTACTGTATCCTCACATGACAGAAGTGACAAAATAGCTCTCCTGGGTTTTCCATTCATGATGGTTTCCCCCATCATGACCTAATCACTTCCTGGAACACCCCACCTCCAGATTCTATCATGATTACAGGCAAACTTCGAGTGACACAAATATTTAACCTGTGGAATTCTACCCCTGGTCCTCAAAAAATAACAATAATATAATAATAATAAAACTAGCAGGCATTCTGCAAGGGTGGGAAGGAAAAGGGATTAAAACAGAAGAGGAGAGAAGAACACAGGGGATAATGGTGATGATTCAAGGGTGAACTGGTGATGGGTACGCAATGATGTAAAAGATATAAAAAAAGTATGCCCTTCTTGCATATACATCAATTCCATCCCCACAGAAAAATCTTAGCTATTAAAATCTATTAGCTTTAAAATCTAATTCCAAAGTCTCATCTAAATATCATTGAAATCAAATACACGTGAAACTTAATGTATGATTCATCTGAAGTAAACTGCTTCCAGTGATCCTGTGGACCCAATTTATGTGCTTCTAAAATAAAGTCGTGTGACACACATAGCATAGACACTCATAGTCCAAAAAGGAGATATAGGAAAAGAGGGGAATGACAGTTCCTCCTAAGCTCAAAATCTAAAGGGATAGTTTAATTAATTAATCCTTAAAGCTTGAGAATTATCCCTTTGTCTTAATGTTTTTTGAGCTGCACCAGGGTATAGTGATAGCTACTGAGGTAGCAGTCCAGACCTCACAATGTGCTGGGCAGGGTTGTATTCCCAAGGTTCCAGGGGGCCCCTTGGTTTATGACATCCCTGCCTCCACAGTGGTTCTCTGACTAGGCCCCCCATGGCTTTTCTTTGGTATAGTCCCATTTGGTGGCAGCTCCGGCCCTGGGTTGCACACCTCCAGCACCAAGCAGGTCTATCGTCTGAATTCAGTGTAGAGATAGCCATACTGAGGATTCATACATTCTGCTTGGAGGGAAATTAAATCATTTCCTGAATCTCCTGAAATTTGCTGCACTCTCTGGAGGGGTGGCCTAGGGGCCCATGCCATACCACAACTACAGGAGTCTCACCTTGAGTGGACAAGGTGTGGGGAATAGAAGGCAGGAAACTAACATGTGATGCAGCACCAGGTAATACTCACTAAGGTCCTAGAGGCACTGAAAATCCCTCTTTGACATTACTCTGCTTCCGGGTGCTTGTACTGAGTCTGCAAAGGGAGAGATAACTTCAAAGATCTCTGAATTGTCTTCAGAGACATTTTCCCATCATCCTGGAGAAACAGCTTCTGGCTTCTATTGAAATAACTGGTCTGTACTAGTTTTATCAAAGTGTTGCTTAGCTATACTAGAATGCTCTAAATTTTTGCAATATGAATAAGCTGAGAATTATCCAAATCTAAATGCTGCTTCCATTTTGATTAACATTTCCACCTTTAAGTCATTGCTTTCTCTTCATATTTTAATTTAAGCAATCAGAAGTCATTCATACCTTAAACACTGCTTAGAAGTCTCTTTAACTAAATACCCAATTTTATTGCTTACAAATTCTACCTCCTACAATATACTAGAACACAATTCACCCCAGTACTTTTGTCAATTTATAATGAGAATTACTTTTCTTTCAGTTTCCAATAATATGTTTCTTATTTCCATCTGTAACTTCATCAGAATGGCTTTAAATATCTGCCTTTCTATCAACATTCTATTAAAAATTACTCAAATAATAGATAAGATGATTGAGGCTTTTTCTTTCGCTCTTTTTTCTTTCTGTTTTCTCAATAGAATGACCTTTATTTTATACTTCAGAATTACCTTTACAGGTAGATTCATTGCAATGTAGATTTTCTCCAGCAAACACCTCAAAATATTACCAACCTCTACCAAGTTACTTCCACGTTTGAAGATATTGGTTACAGCAACCCCACCGCTGATCAAATTTGTGTCACAGGCTTCTATAGCAAGTTACAGTAGACTGGGTGGCTTATAAATAAACGAAATGTATTTCTCACAGTTTTGAGGCTGGGAAGACAGGTCAAGGGGCTGGCTATTCAGTGTCTGGTGATACCCTGCTTCTTGGTTCATAGATAGGTAGCTATCTTCTCACTGTGTTCTCATATGGAGGAAATGAGGAGGGATTGCTCTAGACTCTTTTTATAGAGCATACAACCCATTTGTGAAGACTGATCCTCATTCAGTAAACACTTCTCAAAACCCCACTACTGGATATTAGAATTATGACAAATACTTTTTTCAGGGGACATAGATATTCAGTCTAGAACAGCATTAAAATCAGTGACCACCTTGTTTAGAACTATGAATGTTAAACAGTTACTTAGTTGCAGCTTTGTCTAGGACTTCAGTCTTTCCTTTTTATGAATCAACTTATAAATATCAACTTATATATGAGAGTGACATTATCAAAAAGTGATGGATTACTGGCTTATGTATAAAATATATAAGTGACCACTGACTAACACCACTGTCTGTCAGTGTTAGTCATATATTTTTTTAAAGTAATAGCATTTACCATAATGACTTGAAAAGTTTCCCTCAGCTTCATCCTGACTCTAGACCCCTCTCATCTTTTATAAAGTTTCTCTGTGGGAGAGAAGGTACTTTATTTTGATGGCATCAACTGGTAAACATAAATGGCCCAGTCACAATGTCCTTACCCCCTTCCCAGCATTCTCTAGTATGTTTCCACTAGCTCACATAAACCACTGATTATTACTTTAGCCTTATTGTTTTTGTGAAATTGAGTTCAATCTCTCTTTCTGATTGTGATAGTCCTGAATAATGTCTTCCTTGCCTGTTTAACTTGTCTGGTCCAATTCTTACTGAATCAAAGGGTATTTAATCAGTAGGAATTAAATTTTGTAAGAAACAATAAATCATATATTATTTTAGAAATATATATTCATTTTAATTTAATGAACATATTTCTAAGGAAAACAACCAAAATATTTGAATATACTTAAAATGTAAGGGATTTGAACAATGATTTCTCTGTGACAACATGCTGTAATAAAAATTGTAAGACACTCAAGATAATATTATATCACTTCTGAAAATAGGTTCTGGAAGGCTTTTGTTAGCATATATGGCTCTAATCTGTAGTATCATGGAGGGCCCGCCCTGGTGGCGCAGTGGGTTGGGCAACGCACTATGTAGTATCATGGAGTTAATTCAAAATGTTCAGTTTCATCAAGGTCTCAATATGTCAGTTTCATTTGTAAGGAAGCTGAAAAGATTGTAACTAAGGAAAAAATCAAGGGCATCTGCTTATCTAAGGATGCTATCTCAAAAAGAACTTAAACAGAAATAATACATTTTGCAAGTAGATTATTTTCTTATAAGCACTTTCACATATATAGGGACTATGGTACAGATATTTTTGAAATTATCAAGAAGTGAATATTAAATAAGTGTTCCCTTTAATCAGTCTTTGTTGCATTTTTTTAACTTTATAAGTTTATATTTTATAAATTTGTGTTGTGCTGTAAATGTTTACCAGATGATTTCAGGGGGCAATAAAAGTCCTGATTTTAGTGTTTGTCAATATCTATGATATAAACATTAAGGGTTCCAAAGTGATATAACTGAATAAGGATTTGGGAAGACATATGCAAAACCAACTCTTGTGAAGTCCTGTGAACCCGTTTCAGCACACTTTGGTTACAGATATAATTGAACAATAACAAATTATCTATTTGCTTTCCAATTAATTCTAGCTGTCCTCCTTGCAGACACTAGACTGAATTGAACTTTCTTGCCCCCTAGTGGTTCAGTGTGGTTTTGTGACTACTTCTGGTCAATGAGTAAGAATAGCAAAGTATGACTTTTCATTCCAGACTGCATTGCCTTTGTAAGTCCCTGTAGAACAGTTTTTCCTTTGTCAATGTCATAAACATTTTCCATAGAGTTATTTGTAATCACCTCAGTTCTAAAGTAAATATGAAAACCATAAGTTCAAAACAAGTCTGTGATAGACATATAATATGAATGTGAATTAAATTTTTGTTATATTGAACCACAAAGATATCAGGATTGCTTTGTTAATATAGCATAATCTAGCCTATCATGTCTGATAAAAACCTATCATCAGTGATTATAAAGTCTTTCTCTTCATACACCTTAAAACACTAAAAGAGTTAGATGCAACATTGCAGATTAATTTTTAAAAATGATGAAATACCAATTTGACACAACCTATTCTACTCACTTCAGTCATTCTGAATTCAATAGGTATTTTTACATTGTGTTTCTAACAGATATATAATTTTAAACTAAAAGTATTTGTTTCAAAGAATCAGAGATAGGTATTGTCTTAATTTATTTACCATCACTTGTTTATATTCTTACTATGTGACTAAACGGTGTATAGGATGGACAGTTTAAACGGTGTATAGGATGCACAGTTATCTAGTCAAACATTTGTTCTAGAGTCTGATTAACATTCCTGACTTTGTTTTTTTATAGCACTCACCAGTATTCAACAGTCTTAAAATAATGACTTTTAAGGTTATTTGTTTTCCAAGTAGAAACCATGAAAAAAAATTTAAGATAATGACAGTGAATTCATACAAGTGGTATTCCTGGCTATTTATAAAGTAAAACTCACTACTTACTTACTTACTGAACAAAGAAAGGTGAATTGAAACAAATTTTACCAACTAAATCTCATTTTTTAAGTACTATTGTTATCTATCTTAATCAGACTTTCTAAGAACAGAGATCATTCTCTCATCAGTCAGTGCACGGTGACAATTATCTAATCTGAGGGACATTACCCACCAGGGTCTGAAAATTGTCATACTTCAAACGCATGATTTTGTCACAGGAAATGGATTTGCACAGCAGTTACTGTTCTCGTATCCTCCAAGAGATGATATTCTGGCAGAGTAGGGCAAAAAGAGCTAAATTAAAATAAAACCTGTTTTTTAAAGCATCATTCATTCAATTTGTGTGTAATTAATGAAAACCACTGAATAAGACACTATTATGAAAGATGCATCTCTTTCCTAACAGTGCCTTTACCTGTGTATAAAGAGAATCATCATGAAACACATGGGTTTGTGTGAGTATTATTTTGTAACAAATAAAAATTTCTTTATTTCAAGTAAACCTCCCATTTGTGATTGTTCTCAGCTTTTGTGATTGGTAAAGGATGTATGCAGAAGTAAAGTATACCTTGTGCTTCTGTAGACATACAATTGTAGAAAAAGCACCTTAATATAGTGTTAACTTACAAAACAAAACTAAATTACAAATAGGAAGAGATATGTAAAATCTCATTTTTGTATGCATCCCAATGATAAGTCTGCAAATTTTTTAATTTAATAGTTGATGCAGAAATTTACATTTGTCAAGAAAATTTGGAAATGTAGATAAAACTAATACTGACAACACAGTATTTGTTTTAGGGTTCTAAGTTTGAACCTCTACAAATGTATGTTTTCACACTATGCCACCACAAAAGCCCCAAAGTTTTCTGGTAAACATAATTAGGATATAGAAAATTTAATGAGATAACAACCAAGTGCTAACATGGTAAGCTAATAAGACACTCACTAATAGGAGTTTCTTTACCACTGTAGCCAGCTACTTAATAGTGATTAATAACAATTATTTCCCCCATTAAAATTATAGAAATAATTGAAGTATAAACTGTTCCCCGTCTTCAAAATTGAAGTCCAAAAATATTTTGAACTAAATATGTCTATTCAGGTAATGCAGGTTTATGACACTTTACTTGGTTCAGAGGCATAGGATCACTTCTTCAGATGCATATCAGCGCACTACACCCACCACCAAGGTACCCATAATCCTCCAACATTGTCCATCTTGCCTTTGCCACACTCAGTCTCCCACTTCTCCCTCTCTATCCTGGAGCCTCAATCCACAATCAGATTTCTAAGATTTGTTGCAGTGTTGGTTTTGTGCGAAATTCAAAAATATTAACACTTAAAGTTTTTCTTTAATTTCTTTATCTGTTCAAGTCCAATTATATCATCTTATTCAGAAGCTGTTATTTTTTTGTTTGTGTATGTATGTGTTTATATATTTACAAAGCAGTTGCTTCAACCTCTTCTAGTGCCTCATCTTCAACATGAAATTGATCTCCCACCTAGGCATCTCCTGTTTCTACTATCCCCAAGAGTCAAATTACTATATAATTTGACTCAAAAAAAAATATGAAGAACTAATCTCCAGTTTCTGAAGAAGTTTTCATAACTAAAGCAAGTTTCTAGAAACCAGTTATCTCTAAGCCAATTCCATTGTCTGACTAGTTTCAAGAAGAATGGGAGAATCCTCCCAGGGTCAGTTGTGCCAGGCTTCTGCTAACATTTTTGAAATCAGTATAAAGAACTTGTCCAGGGAAATGGTGCAGGCATATATTCCAGACCCAATGATGAGTAAAAATACCCTCTAGGCATAGATGTTCCAAGAAGATAGTATTTGAAATTACATTTTACATTCCCCCAGTATATTCCCTAGGTAGCAATGTATGAATTCTTAGCATCTGAAATAACTTTTAAAAAGTGCAATTATGTCACCCCTATTAATAGGCATTACTTGAATTCTGTTCCCTAATTAATACATTCTGTATATTTTAGCACATTTGATAACAGTATTCCTTTTTAACACTGCTGTTTTTCTAGCAACCTGATACTGAACCAAGTGTGAACCCTGTCTACCAATGCAGTTTTCATCCTTTTATTTGAACAGGGTAAGCTAAATATATAAAAACATTTGCCCATGTGTAATTTATTTCTTAACTTTTTCTCCTTAACAGTCTAGTCAATTGTTAGTCCATCTATATTTTTCTACTTCTCTCAAAATATCCTAAAGTATTTAATCCTATACCACAGTGGCTACAGCTCTTTCTAGCTATAGAATTCCTTATATATTTGAATCTTATCCCCATGACAGTTTTGCCCTTCCCTCTGCATTTAATTTCACTCAGTGTGTAAGGATATTACAGAGTCTTGGACTAAAGGAATCCTTGAATTACTGATGGCTTCATGTAATAGTTGGGAACTCAGTGAAGATCACTTTGTCCTCAGTTAAGTGTCAATCTTCAAAATATAATCTTTCTATAACTTTTGAATTTTCTAACACTGGGACATATGGCACAAGAAATAATCATTGCTTCAAACTTTCTTTTTCTGACCAGCAGGGTGTATTCACAGTTTCACAGTTTCCTTTTTCTCTCTGGTCTGGTCCAGTTTTTTTTGTTTGTTTGTTTGTTTTTCCTGAAGTATATACTATTGCATGGGTCCTAGGTAGGTAGGTAGATAAATAATCAATGGATAGATAGATCATTTTTTACTCCTTAACACAGTCTTTTTCATTTTTCTAATATATCACATATATGCAAACTTAAGTAAATTAATTTATTTTATTTCCAAAACCATCAAAGATGATCTTGTTCCATCCACAATAATACTTACGAATATAATAATTTTCTTAACTGTCAAAAATCATCCATTGTCAAGACAAATTCTGTCAATTACTACCTGTCTGTGTGGAGTAATCCCATTTTCTCACCATTTCAAAATGATCTCTCAGTACTTTTTATCCCTGATTCCTTTTTATGTGTGGAATTTTTTTGCTTTCTTTTTGGAACCTAACTACATAAATTTTTCAGTGATTTCATAGCATCTTAGAAATACTTCATAAACCTACTCTTCAAATAATGCTTGTACTCAGATCATTCTAGACTTCATCCCTGTTTATGTCTACACAGTATGGTTTTCCAGCACCCCAAGGGTTGTTTCCCAAAATTGTTTATTGACATTCTCTCTAAAATGTTAAAAGGCTCCTCTAAATAATTTTCTAAAGCTATAGTCCCACTGACTCTGAATTTTTTTCCTTTCTTTTTGTTGACATCTTTTCGGTTACAGGTACCCTCATTATTTACATTCATAAGATTTCTATCTTCATTAAAACCATTTAATATTTAATGGTTCATTAAAACCATTTAATAAAGGATATTACTCTTTTTTTGCTTTCATATTTATCTAAGCCAGTATTTGAGATTTTTACCTTTCCCCTAAGAAAATTATTTTCCTTTAAAGTGTTTCCACTTTTAATTCTAAGAAAAAAATCTTTTAAAAAATATTAATCATTGACTCTTGGAATAAATTTGATTTTCACAAAAACAGTCATTCAGACATCTTTTCAGAAACCACCTTAAACCTTTGCATTTTGTTTAAAGCCCTGGAGATTTACTTCTTAAACCCATGAAATGTTATGCATCCTTTAAAGTGGCCTTCTCTTTTTCTGTCTTATATGTTGATTGATAAAATTTGCCAAACTTTGTGAATAAATCTCCAGAGGTTTGTTTTGTTTTGTTTTGTTTTGTTTTTATAAATCCAGAGGATTTTATAAATGTGAACTCAAAGGCAAGTTTTAGTTCACTATTTCTTAGTCTTAGATGCAAATGTTAGCAGGGTAAAGAGTCACAATTTGGAACATGTGTTCAGAAATTACATATCTATAACTAATTCAATCATTAGGTTTAATTTACATTTCTCTTTACTACTATTATCCCCATTATGAGTTCAAGAGAAAAATTTCTTTAAAAAAGATACTAGGCAGCATTTTGCTTATCTCATACAGATTAGAGGAAAGTATATTTTCCTTAATTCTGGGATATGAAAAATAGCCAAATTTGTTATATTTCCAAGAAAGATGCCCAATAGTTCCCCTTAGTAACTCTAGAGTTTTCTTAGTACTTACCAGAAACATAGTAGCAATCCAAGTGGATTTTGTAAATCCCTAGAAAATGTTAATTGCTTTCCTGCTAAAGTATCAACAGAGAATATTTCCCACTCTTCATCATACTCCTACTCAATCATTTGAAGTTCTTTCTATATTAACCTGAAACTCAAAAAAATAATCCTTGTACTTTTTAACCAAGAAAGTTATCTGTAATTATATTCCTGAGTCTATTAGCAAATATTGACCTAACACCTGTACTGCCAATATGGAACAAAAGCTATTTAGTTTGCACATGATACATTTATTACATTAACTGATTCAAAGACATGGGCCCTCCTAATAGCCATTTTGTCCCTCAATAGCTAGTTTATGTTTATAACCTGGAAACGTCCTGGGCAATGGTCCATGGTTTGGAAGTGAAGGACTATACTTGCTCAAAAGTCCTTCACTTACGGTTCAATTGAGAACATTTTTTAAAAGATGCTTACATATATCACAAAAAGTGACAGAATAGAAAGTTCTAAGGTTTGTCCTCTTGCTAAGGCAACCATTTAGGTGGAAAGAGATATTGGAATCAGTGACTTTGGAACTATAGAACATAATTGGACACTTACAAGCATGAGGAAAAAGCTTGATAAAGGGTAGGATAGCTGTTTTTTGGTAAGGAGGTAGAGAGTATAAACCAGCTACTTTAACTGATTCCTTATTCTGATGAGAGAATAGACGTCCACATTCCTGGGACAGGCGACTGGTGCCAGGATGATGGGTAGTAAGAATCTTGTCCTCCAATAATTTGGGGAATGTGCATTATGTATCTTGAATTATTCTTGTATTCCTGGAATAAATCCCACTTGGTCATATGGCTTATGTATATATGGCTGTAAAGGTATATATTTTCCTGAAAAATTGATACTTTATCATTATAAAATACCCTTCTAGATCTTTTGAAATAATTTTTTTAAAAGATTTATTTATTTATGCATACAAGCACTGGGGTACAGGCCAGAGGTGTGGGGAGGTGAGAGGATTCACCACAGAGAGCAGGGAGCAGA
>JAGFMF010011678.1:2207991-2227559 GCA_019455555.1 Galemys pyrenaicus | reverse complement strand
CTCTGGCCGGCAGCAGGGATCGAACTCGTGCTGCAGTGGCTGCGGTTTGCTTCATAGTGCGTTGCTTAACCCACTGCGCCACCAGGGAGGCCCTGAAATAATTTTTTGTTCAAATCTGTTTTGTCTGATGTTAGTATAGTTACTCCATCTCTTTGTTGGGTTATGATGTCATAGTATATATTTTCCCATTCTCCTATATTTAACAACTGTTTCTTTAACTCTAAGTAGTTAGAGTCTGTTGTGGAGAATATTCTTGCATCATGTTTTAAATTCATTCTGCTCATCTGTGTATTTTTATTGGAGTGTTTTATTCATTTATATTAATGTAACTACTGATAATATAGAATTTGCATGTTCCATCTTACTGTTTATATTCTCTATGTCTTCCATAATTTTTTACCATTATTCTCCCCTGATAGCATTTTGTATGTTTCCACTGTATTGCTATAATACCCTTGTTGTTTAGCTAGTTAGTTTGTTGCTTTGTCATGATTGTCTTAGTGGTTGTGATTAATACCACAAAATAATGTAGCTTGGTAATACCAATTTATTTTTAGTAGTCTCCCCTTTTCTTTTTTTGTTACCATTGTATTATAGATGATGTATTTTAAATTATTTCATCAATTCATTTTTATAATCATTGTTCTATGCAGTTAATTTTAAATTATTTAAAAGAAATAAATTATAAAAACACATTTATACTTTCTTTTGTATATGTCTTTGTAGTTTTTCTCTATGTGACTTTTACTTTCTTCACTTGAATTCACAGTCCTGTGTCACTTCTTTTGTTTGTGTTCATACAAGAACAGCCTAAGGCAAGAATACTGCTGTTTTCCCTAGAAGCACACAAGCTTTCCATGTTTAAACTTATGAATTTTTTGTTATTTCTGATTGTTTCTGGTGTTCTGAAATACCTCTTTTAAATAATTTTTATAGTGGTTTGTTTTAGAAGACAAGATGTGTAGATCTATCCATTCCACTGTAGCCACCATATGTTGAGCTTCAAGAATTTAAAAACCAATGTAAAATAAAGAAAATAAATAAGAATAATATAGTATGTCTTTGGGTTATGAATTCATTCCTAAACAACTATTTTGTTGACTTTGTAGGTAACCAATAAGATAATAATTGTAGATATGGCAAAATTTCACAAAATCAATTGTATTGTAGTTTAATTGAAGGTAATATAATAAACTCTTGATACCTGAGTGGAGAACATGCCCTGTTCTCATTACAATTAGGATTGTTTTTAAAATATATATATTCAGCCTGAATCCAGGCTGTAATAAGTGTTACTTTTCTATGGTACCATAATCCTTTGAATTTATCCTCACCTTTATTATACTGCAGCATTTATAGTGTTTGATTATAGGCTGTGGAATTCTGGGAAATGCAGTACTAAGCTTTATGAAGCTGATTTCCTAATGTCTACCAAAGTACTTGGTATACATTAAGCACACAAAATTTAGGTGAATCAATGAGTTGCTTAGATTCAGCATTTCATAGATTGTATTTACTGCATGATTCCAAAGAAAACAAAAAGACATATTATGTTTGGGATTGTCATATTGCACATGAATAAATGCAATGTACTTAGAAAATTTGAAATGTCATATGATTCCAAAGTCTATTTTATTCTTAAACATCCATATTGGGTAAATACAGTTTCATGGAAATGGTAACCTAGAAAGCCATTTGGATTAAACTCTGTGAGTATTTGCTAAGGTTCTGTTTATTTACTCTTTATGTGTGAATAAGTCTGTTTCTTTCCACGATTCTTGTGTTCTCATCTGCAAAATGGAGTTACTAACAACTCATTAAATTCTTGTGTGAAGCAAATGAAGCAATACTAAAGTATGTTGAACAATCACTACCTTCATAAACACATTTCCTATATTGGAGTTATTACATTCTGTTCTTCTATACATTCTGTTCTTCTATAGCAAAATAAATTGAGAATTTGGAAACATTTCTTATTCTGAGAAACATAAACTCATTAAAATACAATGAATCAGAAATCAAAGTAAGAAGGCATATAGGGAATGAAAAATTAGAATGATCAAAATAATTTGTCCATCATCTCATATTTTAAAAATGGATGCATCAAAAACATGCTTAAATTGACAGTTGTCTAAAGAAATTCACAAATAGACACAGGTATATAGATTCAAGGCTTTCTTCTAGTAGGTAACTTACTTAATTGATAAATTCCTGGTGTTTAGTGTTGACAAGTAAGGCATCCCATTTTCATAAATTCTGAATCAAATGATTAACTTTTCTCTATGCCATTAAATTAAAAATAAACCATATCTACCCTTCATGCCAATATATGGAGAGTCATTTAAAATAATTTACCAGTTCATTTTAGTAAGTTTGAGAATTTTCGAGACATTCTTTCTAATCATCTCTTTTCCTGTGTAAGCTATTAAGCAAAGTATATATGACATAATAGTTAAGATTCAGTCAGCATCTTTTAATGTTTTGCAAGATAAGATAAGATTTTGTATTATGCTCCTTTGAGAAGAGCACATCTTAATAATATCACCCCATGACAGAGGTGAAATTGCCTTTCATTCATGTGTGAGATTTTCCAGAATGTTGGAAGGCCAGACTGCCAAGCTCATATC
Source organism: Galemys pyrenaicus (assembly GCA_019455555.1). Taxonomy (NCBI): domain Eukaryota; kingdom Metazoa; phylum Chordata; class Mammalia; order Eulipotyphla; family Talpidae; genus Galemys; species Galemys pyrenaicus. Next base: position 2,224,932 of record JAGFMF010011678.1, on the reverse strand, counting down.
ACAAGGATTGAAATTACACTGGAAATTACATTGTCTCGTTTCTTGACAAAAACAGCAGGGAACTATGACTAGTTCAGACAGAGTTAGGGACCCCCCCACCTATATTGCCTTAGACTGATTTTCAGAAAAAAAAAAAAAAAAAACTTCATTAAAACATAATAATAATAATTGCCTGCTGCTCTCTCTGTCTGGTATATTTTCTTTCTGCTCCTGGATTTTTGTTATTTGTTTTGGGGGGGTGTGTATTGTCCACCCCAAAGCTTTATATATATGTCCCTTCCTCTTTAACTGGAAATTAATTTAAATTATGTGGGTTTATTAATTATGAAAGTGTTATTAGTTAATGTACAGTCCTCCACAAAAACATGATGACTCCTGCTATTAGCATTATCACAAAAATGTTACTAGCAGTCTTGTACTTTTCATAAATTTGGCACAAGTGACCTTTTTTGTCCTTTAAAAGGATACACATTGTATTTTGTGCTATATGAAAGCCATAATTATCCAATTTTCCAGAAAGTACTATATCAAGTTCAACTAATTATATCTCTTCTTTAAGTATAAATATATCAAAAGCTGGCCAGGTTTCAAATTAACAGCTAGTTTCAAGAATTAAAACAATGAGTATTTTATGAAAAACTAGAATAGATTTTTATCTAGTAGGTGAGCTACACATAGTTTAGTAGTAGTCTACTATGACTTGACATGAAGAAAACTAACACTAAGTTACTATTAAAAGAATGGGAAGTCTTATAATGATGTAGCAGAGCGGATGGCATCTTTAAAGGCCTTGCTCTCCAATGGAAGTGAGGTAGTGCTATAATTTCTGACTCAGACACATAGAGAACTGAGAAGGTTACACACTCAAAACTTTAAGAACCTGTTTTCTTATACCCTAAGCTTTGTTGACCCAATGGAAAATTAAGAAGGCATGTTGTATTAACTCAAAATGTATAGGACACACCAAATCATAGAAACTTTAAATGTTTTGTATCCATATTTCCAGAGTTGTACAGAAAAACCAACATACCTCAAGTTGTGAATATCATTTTCTTTTATTTAGCAAGTTAGTATTTATGAGAATTGGACTTCAAAAGTAATGCAAATATTTTATTCCTGTCCTACATCAATATTCTCTATTATTTTAAAAAATAAAGAACAAATATCACATTTTTCAATTGTTCTGCTAATGTTGAAATTAAAAACTTGGATTTTCAAGAAGAATATACTGAAATAATAACAGGGAAAAAAATCTCATAGCTGATTTCTTTTTCCAAAAGTGTGTGTTAGAAGGGCACAGCAGTATGTACCATACCTCAAAGCCAGATGCCCATGTAATTTTCCACTAACACTTCCAGTGCAAATAAAGCTAAAGTGACTTACTTTCTAATATGCATAAATGTAGGTCATAATATCATATGGAATGCCATATGTTATTTTTAAATAAAAGAATTATATGAATTATGTAAACTTGGTGCTTGACATTATAAAAATGTAATTTTTCTACTCTTGAGGAACCTTGAAATGAATGGTTGTAACTCCTACTCTTGAAGGTTAAATGCTTATTAAAACAATTTTTTGGTACCTGCTGATGACATTCATGATTTTTAAAAATATAATTCCAATAAAACTTAATGAAATTTCTTTTAATATTTTAGAGTGTTCTTTTAAATTTTGTGGATTTTCTCTTGGATGAATTTTTGTACCCATTATTTTCAGTTCTATCCTTGAATGTAATTTTAATATATGGGTAGACAGAAAAGGAAAACTATTCATAAAATAAAGTGAAGAATTATTTTCTCTTTTTATTTGAGATTAAAACTAAATTGTGTAGCAAACTGAAATTTCATTTATTTTATAAATGTGCCAATCATTTTACATTTATTCATCTTGCATTATTCTTAGACCAACATTATGTAGTAGTTATAATCATGTCTCATTTTTCATACAAGGAAAATAAAATACAGCCACCCTCATCAGGATTCAATTTCACTATATTCACTGTGTCTATGATTTCACTTTTCCAGGGAATATTGTCAGTCATGTTATTGATAGGGATTGAGAAATTGTCAGCAGACTGTGGACTAAGACTTAGTGTTCCCAATCGTCTATATTTAAAATTGTTACAGTGCAGACTGTAGGGGCACCCAAGAGCCCCTAACTATACATGCACTAAAGTGGTTCTACTATCTGCCACATAAAAATAAGTGTCCTATTAGTGCAAAAGAACTTTAATAGAAAAGAGCTTTTATATAACTACTGTGCAAAGAAAGAGAAGAGAGTATAATAGTTTTCCAATGAAACACCAAAAGTTACCCATCCCCTTGTGGGTAAATGCCCAACCAAACAGAATTGACCTAAAGTGAGGCCACAGAGGCCCACAGGCTTATCAGAAATCTAAGACACCTTCTGGCAGAGAACCATAGGAAAGGAGATGGTACCAGGAAAGTCTGTGACAAAAGAAGCAAGATCCAAATACAGATTACAGTAATAGCTGCCATTTTCAGTCTCGCCACAGTTTCTCACCCACGTCTCTTCCATGTATCTCTATATGTCTCGACTCCATATGTCTTCTTCCATGTCCCCCAGGTCCCTGATGTAACACCAAAGCCAAGAAGCAAGCTGACTCTTCATGTCTCTCTACTCTATAAGTCTTCTTCCAAATCTTCTCCAGTTCCTGTTCCTCATTCAGCTCCACCCTTCATTGGGTGGGGCAAGGAACATTTTATGGAGATCCCATTTTATGGAGATCCTCTGTAACAAAAGGACAGGATAGAAAGTAAGAAAGGTATTTCCTCTATGCTTCAACATTTTGGCCTCTCTATTGCTAATTGTCAGAAGTCCTCCACATCTTATCTCATTTCTAATTTTGTGGACTAAAATGTTTCTGTTCATGTCAATCACACCCATAGTCACAGGTTCCTAGACCACCTTACTTTTTGTTTACTAAATATTAAAAGTAACACCATATTTCTATTGTAGCTCCCACTCTATCCAAATCAGTGTACTTCCTTCTCCAGTATAGTCCCTGGTTATAAAGTCTCCAATGTATTTATAAGTCTTTGAGTTAACAAGCAAATCTCTGGACAGCAGCCAACCCAACCTCTCCTGGGTTATACTGCTCCAAAATTGCTCCAAACATATTTTAAATACAGATCTTCCTATTCCTTTATGTCCTATTTATCTCATGGTACATTTAATAATCAAAAGTTCATTGTTCAGTGGTTATTGCCTGTGGATATAAATATTTAGTGTCAAAGCCACTTTTCATTCATAGCACCTCAACTATACCTTCTATCTCAAGTCAACCATTTGGAAGAGGTTTGGTGACACATTGTATAGTTACTGTGAGTACATTTTCCTATGAAATTCTCCAAAATTTTCCCATAATCTAAAGTTTACTCCTTCAACTACCAGTAAAGTCCCTAATCAATGAAACTTCTTTACACTATGGCACAAAAATTAAAATATCCATCTTAAAATGTTTCAAAGTAGCATATATTTGCTTTCCAAATTGCAACTTTTCTACTGATATCTGAATATGTGCTAACACATGATGATGAACTCATAATTGCTTCCCATCACTGAAGTCTGAGCTGATAACTAAAATTACCTCAGTGACATTTCACAAGTATATATTTACTGAAATACTAAAGGAACAAGTAATGGTTTACTTAAGAGTATTTTTGATTTTTAACATAAATACTAGCATATATAATTAGAGATTAAAGTATTACTTGTTGAATGAAAAATATATGACTTTTCAAATTATCTTACAGTAAGATTTAGAAAAACTCATATTATAAATCTACTTCATTTCTATTGTCACATAAATCTTTATTTCAGTTCACATATAAGAAAAGAACATGCTGCTATAATTACAGCTATTATAGTGAATTTGAATGATGTTATTTTTCTTATCTATCATTTGGAACTTAAAAAGGACAAATATAGTTTCACTTATTACTGCAAAGGCATTTACAATAGATGGGTATTAAATTAAATGTTATAATATACCAATTTTCATTAAGTAACCCAGAATCAGCTTTTTAAAAAATATATTATCATTTTAGCTAGCAATTATAACTTTCTGTTATGTTTTATATTCATCATAATGACTAAATGTAGAATTAGAGGAAATACAATGTACTGCTTTAAATGATTTGAAATTGAGTATGAAATTGGTGGAAATTTCCTTTAAATATAGTTTATAAGAAAGGGAATTTGAGGATAGTCATGTCTCTGTTTCAGAACTGTGAAAACCTTGGTGATGAGGTATGATACAAAGCACCATCTTTTCCTATATCTATTCATTTGTCATCTTATGTCTTGAATAAGTATCTACTACATCTGAGTGTACATACTTGATCAAAGTTATTACAACATGCACATGAGATCTAGTGAGCACAATTAGAGGGCTGGGAAAGCAAAAATAAATTCTTTGAGTAAAAATAATTTTGGGAAATTCTTAAGGCCTGAACTGAGTTAAATTACTTTATTATCTTCCTTTGTGTGTGTCAGGAGTTTTGACATACCTTTTAAATTTAATCACAGAACTTATTTTTTTTTTTGTGGTAGTAACTTTAGTTTACCTTATTGTTTGTGTATTAAATGTACAGAATATTCCCCCTTGGGTGTTGTTACCACACTACACCCACCATCAAGACATGCATGGTCCCCTACTCTATCTAGTCCATTATGCTCCCTCCCCACCTTTACTTGCCACAGTCCCTGGTCTTCTGGTAGCCTCAGAGGTGTCTGTAACCTCAGTTCTATTCAGTTTTCTAGGGTTAGTTCTTAATTTGGCTTTATCTCACCCTTCTTTTGGTCTCACTATATTCCACATCTAAGTGATACCATCCGGTACTTGTTTTTCTCCTGACTTATTTTACTTAGCATAACTCCCTCCAGCTGAATTCATATTGCCACAGATGGAAGAGTTTTTTTTTTTTCTTTTTCAGTAACCCAGTAGTGTTCCATTATTATGTATATACTCCATCTTCTTAATCTCTTCATCTGTTTTTGGGCACTTGGATTGTTACAATAGCTTGACTATTATAAATGGTGTTGCAATAAACATGGGAATTGCATGTTTCATTTTGTACTAGTGTTTTGGTATTCTTCAAGTAGATAATTAGGAGTAGAATTGCTGGGTCATATGGCAGGTTATTTTTAATCTTTTAAGAAAATTCCATGTTATTTTCCATAAAGGCTGGAGCAGTCTATATTCCCACCAACAGACTAAGAGTGTTTCTTTTTCTTCACAACCTTGCCAACACTTGTTTTTGGTCTTTTTGATAAGGGATATTTTCACACATGTGAGGTGGTATCTCATTGCAGTTTGATTTGCATTACTGTGACATTAAGTGAACATTTTCTCACCTGGCTCTTGACACGTGTCTTTTTGGAGGAGTGCCTTTTTAGCTCTTCTGTACATATTTTTTGATTATGAGTTTTGTTTTTGTTGAGATCTATGTATTCTTTGTAGATCTTGTGTATCAGTTTCTTATTGGATGTGCAGTGTGAAAATAAATACAGGATTTTTTAAATTAAATTTTTCATATTAAAATTTCCTACGCTGTACAGGTACTATAAATGCATACCTCAAATCTCCAAGAAGATAAAAGCTTTTTGTTTTTGTTGTTTGTTGTTTGTATTTTAAGATGACAGATTTATTAGGAAAAGGAGAAAGATAAAGAAGTGCTTACATAGACACAGGTGGGCAGACTAGGGACTAGAGCTGCCAAGATTATGTTTTTGAATTTTTACATGATAATTATATGTTTGATTTGTGTTTCACTGCATGGAATTTAGTAAAATATGTGTATTTATATATATACACATATAAAATTATATGAATATATATTAAATATCTATCTATCATCTATCATCTCATCTTTCTGCCTGTGAGATGACTAACTTAGTTATTTACTTTAAGAAATCTCAGTATTAAGTAGGGAATCTTAGTCTCAATTCTATTCATTACATTCATTCATGGTCCAAATCACTTGCCTCTCCCAAATGAGTAGTTCATGTGTAACTCTGGATCTTTTTAAACTAATACATATAGCTATCATCAGGGAAACTCAAATTTCAGGTCACCAATTGTATTTTAAATTACCTCTAATTTTCGAAAGGCTATAGATTTTTTTTTTCTTTCCAGTTCAACCTTAGACTTGAAAAGACATTCATTGGATTTATCATGTAATTTTTTTTTTCATTTTTGTGTCTGGTCTTGATATTACAAATACAAAATATTAGTTTAATATCATTGTTAACCAGAATTTGTTGTTTAATCATTTTAATTTAGCATTATTTTAATTTAATTTTGATAAACTTATTTAAATTTACTTAACTTTTTAGTACATTTTCCTGCTGAATGTTATGTATCTAAGGAGGCATATACCCTTTTCTTTTTTCTGAAAGACTAGAAGAAATGTTTTTTAATGAAAGTGTATAAATATTTATTGATATTTATACAAATAAGTATAAAGCACTTCAGATAATGTAGAAAACAAAAATAAATACCACCTGAAATTTTCTTCATAGGTTAACCATTACTAACATATTTATCACTTTCTGTGTACATATAATTTTCATAAATTGAATAAGATTATTCATGCTATTCTATGAGTTATAATTATAATGTGTTACTTATCATGAATAACATACAAAGGTAAACTATATAATATTTAAAAATCAGATGGCAAGACACAGTTCTTAGAAAAAATAAGAAATAAGACAAATCTCTTGCTCCATTTCCTGTTTCCTGTTGCTGTTGACTGAGGTATCTGCCTTCAACTATTTTAGTTGCCTTCCATTCTTTCCATTTTTTTTTTCTGTAGACGTATGACATTTGAACTTAAATTATTATTTATTTAAATAAGTGGTAAATATTTCAGAGACTCTTAATTTGCACATGAATGTACATGAATTGAAAAAGCAAGTCTGTGAACTTCAATGAGAAAAATATTTCTAACTTCATTTCTATATAAAATTCTACCTTTTCTTAAAATATGAATGAAAAGAAGGAACCCAACTAGTCTTTGTACTATCTGCGATTTTATCACCCTTATGAATCATAATATTTTAAAAGTCACATCCTAGATGTAGAGATTTCAAAATATCAGTGTTCATTAGTTACTAAGTCTATGGTTTATCTTATCGTTTGTTGAATGAATAATGAATCGTATATATATATATATATATAGCAGTTTTATATTTAAATACTTCAGGAACTAAATTGAAATATACATTGTTTTCTTTGCAGCCTTATATGTTTCATTTCTTGAACTTGCATTTGAAAACATTATTTTGAGAAAGGATCCATTAATTTCACCGGACTGCCCAAAAGCCCATGTTATACAAATCTTGAAATAACACCTATGTTATTACTATATAATATTTTCCATTAATAATTATTATTGAATCTATTTATATTTATTTTTCTTACTACTTTTTTCCAAAATGAATAATTTTCTTAAAATTATCAACTCCAAGTTTGGAATCTATTTGCCACTTGTTAACCCTAGAGACTGTATCCCCTGATGTTGGTGAGAGACATATCCTCAAATAGGTCTAAGTACCTTCAGGAATTATGGAGAGTCATGGTAAGATTATAGATAATAAAGTAATTTACTATTTCAATAAAAGATAAGTCAGTACCATCCAGAGTAAAAAAGCTGAAAATAAATGTTGATTGATAAAGATGAAAATTTCCTAAGCAGATCATAGTCAATAAAAAAGAAAGGGGAATTTTCTGAAATATTTGAAAAATTTCAATTTCAGTAATCCCTCATTTTAGTTTCACGTCAAACATTAAACATTTGTTCAGGTGGTAGATTTACTGATCTTAAAGAAAGAAGCGCAACAAAAAGATACTTTTTAGCACTGAAGCTTTATGAGTTAACAACCTACAATAGTTTTTCACGCATACAATTCATGTTGTTTTGCTGATCTTTTACAATCTGAAGAAATTTTATTCTTTCCAAAATTTTCATTGGGCAATATGAATAACCTTACTGGATGTTTAATGACTTTTGGAATTGTGTCAATTTCACCTTTGTGAAATTTGTGGTATCGGCTGATGACTCTGTTTTCTAATCTATAAGCAAGCTTGTCAGCTGTTTTGTGTTTTCCAATAGCTTTTATATCTGTTCTTTTTTTTTTTAAAGATTTATTTTATTTATACATACAAGAACTGGGGTACAGGCCAGAGTCCAGGGAGGTGAGAGGATTCACCAGACAGAGTGGGGAGCAGAACAGGCAGAGTGACTGAAATACACCGCTGAGGGGAGCAGCGGGCGAGGCAGGAGAGGTCTGCTGTGCCATGTGGGTTCCCTCCCTGGCCGGAGGCAGGGATCGAACTCGTGCAGCAGTGGCTGCGGTTTGCTTCATAGTGTGTTGCTTAACCCACTGCGCCACCGGGAGGCCCTATATCTGTTCTTAAAGCTTGCAGATATTGGATTAGTTTAATTATTTTTAAAAGTTCATTCCAAAAATTAACAAAATTACTTTCATTTACTGAAGGATACTCTTTTCCTCTACTTTCTTTACTTTTCCTTTCAGCAAGTAATCCAGAGTAGTGCTGCAAATAATTTAACTTTCATAGAATTTGTGAGACTGGCACTGTTTTGCTTGACTTGAAAACCAATCAATAGATACTGTATTAAAAAAAATCCAGATGTTATTAAGTAGAAATTATGTAAATTACTTGCTATTTCAGTTGTCAGAGAAAATGTCTGGGTGAGACTGCGGTTACAAGTCTCATAACAGTTGTCTTTAAAATTGAATTCAGGAAAGGAAATCTGCCTATTGTACAGAAGAATATAGTATTCAGGGTAACATAGTTAGTGTTTAATGACCTGTTAACATTCAAACTAAAATTAATTCCTTGTAAATTTGTAATGCTCAAATGGTCACACTTTTCTAACAGTAATCATTCCAAACACTCAAATTATGCCATGAAATTGATTAGATATAAGTTACACTGGCCCCAGGGAGAAATATATGTTGCTATGGACAGTTAGATGGTTCATTTCCAGTAAATACATCTCTGAAATCACATCTCAAGTATCACTTAGCCATGTTTTACCATTTTATTTTTTAGAACTTACTTATTGACATTGTATACTGAATACAACACAAATATCTCTAAATCCTGACTGTACATTATAGGACATCTATCATAATATAAAGAAAAAAGCAAACCCAAAAGGATAACAATTTTTTAATAAAAATGAGTACTTTAATTATATTTTGTAATAAGACTTTATTTTACACTGATACTGGATTGATGAAGTACTTATGTAATGTAAAAATGTTTTAATACCTTTACTGTATTACATTCTACTCAGTTTACTTCTTTCATCATCACATATAACATTCCCTTCTTTGGGAGGAGAAGTCAGTCATATTTTCAACTTTTCAAATTTTTCTCAGTTATATGATACCTATATATATTCTCTCTTGAAAAAAGTTAATATTTTATTTTAGTTATTTGTGATCTGTCTTCCTCATAAATTTCAAATTCCACAGTTCTTCTTTACCTTCTTTTAGTGCTTTCTCCTACAGAATGCACATCATAAATGCTCACTGAATATGTTCTGCTTCACTGAAATTGAAGTTAGAAGATCTTTTTTTCCCAAAAGTTTAATAATACATTTTGGAAGGTACAAGAATAGAAGTATAGTTTTATATATATTAATATATATGACATATTCATTCTTTAAATGAATTGTAGAATCATATTAACTTCTCATTATTTCCACAGGCAGATGTTGTTTTATATTTGTGTATTGTGACATCATGATTTTAAATTAAAGCACTCATTAGCAAATAGATTATTTTTAGTTTCTTATTTCCTATTTCTAATAATTGGATAGTATTTAATGTATGTTCAGATTCTACTATCTAGTACTATCTGAAATGTGTTGTTTACATGCCTCACTATTCTAGAAAATCATATTCCACAATTATTTTTTCACTGTTTTCAGAACAATATTGTCATATATTTCAAACAAAAAGTTGATTTTGCTTTGTTAGCTACTGCTAACAATTTTCAATCTACTTCATATACTTGAATACCATCCCAAAACTCATATAATCAATTGGATTGTTATGTTTTTGTACTTCTATATGTAAATAGATATCATAACATTCAGATAGTTTGTGTCTATAAGTGCACTGACTTTCTAATACATGAGGTGTTATTTTATTTTCTGTGTGTAGTAGATTTTTCCATGGATAAAGTTGTGCATCTATGAAAAAATTGGGGTATAATAAAGTAATTTTGACATCTTCTAAATTGATCCTTGCCTGAGATTATCTCAAAATGCCATGGATGCTAATCTAGAAAACTTGTGGGAAGATAGAATTATTTAAGTGTTAATAGATTGTGGTAACCTGTTTACCTTATTTTTGTCTTCTCATTCTCTCCATTTTCTCTGACTCACAGCATGCAGCTGCAGCAGCGGAAAAAGTCACTTCACTTGACTCTACATTAAGAAAACAGTACTCACACAAAGCATTTTTGAATTTTATTCTTCCCTGAAAATCAAGTTGGTGTGATTTTTTGGTTGTATACCAGTATCAAGGGGAACTAGTTTTGATTTAACTTAGTAGATATTTCAGACTTTAAAAGTGTCTTGGCCTTCAAAGAAATGTTTTAGTAGCTATTTTACTTCATATAATATACCTTCTCCTTGCTGTTATACCTCTATGTTAACTATATCCTTTCTCTCCTCTCCTTCCAAATTTTGTACTTTAATGAACATTTATTTAATTATGCTTTTGTATAATTTCTTTCTGCAGCCTTGCACCCTCAAATTCATATTTTACCCTTAACGAATCTAGTATAGTATTTTTCTAAGCAAAAAGTTTCCTACTGATGTCTGTTACAAAAACACATGTTTGATCCTAATGTATAGAATCAATTGTTAAAGAAAGATATGAAACAGCAAATGAAATAAAACAGAAACTTAAAGTGTGATTTCTTGATATTTCTGTTAATATTCAAATTCTATCCAAGGGTAATAAGTCTTTAATTAGGTAATCTGAGACACTATGAGGAAATGCTCTTTCAGAATAAATCAGGAATAATGAAACCCATGGCAGAAGTGTATTGTCAACAGCAAGTTTAGAAGCTATAAACTTGTGAAGAGTGAAGAGATTAAACACTTTGCTTATATTTTGTTAATGTCTTCAAAAGTCACATAAAATGAACATGAGAACCATCCATTTTAATATTTCCTCCTACAACTTCAGGTTAATTTGTTGTTAAGCAAACCAGACTCTTAAATAAACAGTAGGATATTTTTGACTCTGGAGAATAAAGGTATACAAAAGTTGTCCAAAAATCTTTACATGAAAGCTAACTAACACATGGGTACCATTGAAATGGGTATCATATTTGTAAGACAGTTTTTATCATTTCATGTATTTTAATGCAATCACAGTAAGTGTGCGCTTTAAGAACCTGCATCTGAATTATTTCAGCTATTTGAATAAACAGACTTGTGCTCCACCAGAGTGCTCTACGTAAAGCTTTATGTGAGCAGACATTCAGGAACTGTTGTTAAAAGTAGACAGTTGTAGAACTGTTATATTCAAAGTCAATGACACATATATATTATAAGAAGTTTGAGTTTGTGATCAGATAGCCAGTAAAAGTTTGTTCTGCGCTGACCTGGTAGCTGTAGTTAATACAGTTATCATTTATAATATATTAAGGTTTACTGTAAACAACTTTAAATTTCCAAGCTTCTTTTTACAGTTTATGAAAAAATTAAATTGCAATTTAAATATGCATTCAACAATGAAATATTCCTAATGTATCAATAAAAAAGTACTAGGGACTCCCTGAAACATATTTTCAATAATTGTTGTTATGTATTATGTCAGCTTTCAAAATTCCTTGTCTTTTATTTCAAAAGTTACCTAATTCATACTATAGTATTTACCACCCTCAACTTTAGTACCAATAATGTATTAGAAGGTAAATCTCAATTAATAATCTATCACAAAATATTTAGTAATAGAGCAACTATAAGTCAATATGGTCATTATTTATGTGATTCTTTTACGTCATTAAAGTTATATAATTGTGAGGTATTTTGGCCCTACATGTAAAATGAATATGCATAACATCAGCAGTTTTGATTATTGCACTTACAGCATAAAAATGCACCATTTAAGATTGAATTCTACAGCCCTCTAGAATGTAACTGACTGTCCTTGAAATATTAATAGAGTTGAAATTATAGAATTTACCCCAAGATGAGCTTTTAATATTCCTATCTGAACATCTAGGGATGTGTCTTTGTTATTCTTTCAAATGGTATGAAAATGCCCTAAAGAGACAGATGTCTCTGAGGAGACTTCATATCTTTTCAAGAATTATGTCTACAAGGTCTGAGTGGATGCAATGTAATATGGCATTTTGTTTCTGATTAATCATAAATCCTTTCTAGTCATAAACTAGAGTATGTTAAGCAGTGTTTTAAAAATTATCTCAATAAAAGTTTATAAATGCATGTTGAATTAAGTGTTTACTATTAATGCTTTCAGGGAAGGAATTCTTAAAATAGTCCACTTGGCATATAAAATATTTTTCAGATTACTGACTAAATGTTTCTGCTTTGGAAAAATATTACATGCTTATACATGTACTTATAAAACTACACTTATAAACAACTAATTTCTAACAAAAGTCATTTAATATGTTTCTCATGTGCCCACTAATTTAGATTCAAAGAGTTTCCATTCATTAGTTTAACCCTCCACTCCAGGTACTACTGGATATATCCTTTTCATTTCCTCCCACTACAACACTATTTCAATTAGACAACATAGAAACTAGCTTTATAATTTTTATGATAAAAAATAAAATCAATTACCTAAAAAATATTTAGGTACTTGAACAAAATTGAAAAACTGAATGGGTAACAGGTGATTTTATATTCCAAGAAGCTTATTTCAGTTCTAGCCATGCTAAGAATGCAGTTTTTGTAGCCCCTTTTCATTAGGATTTAAAAACAGGCTGCTGTCTACTGGATATTATCTTTTTATTCTTCTTATATTTGAGGATAGCAGTGTTAGAAAGTTACTTATGAGTCTTACATATGCTGGAAAGATATTGGCCTCATAGTCAAAGACCTTTATTTTCTCTTCTAAAACTTATGAGTTCTAACATGCATAAATTGTGTTTAACTAATCAACCTTTAAGAATTTATACATTGGAAAAACTGACTAAAAATTGTATAAATTATAAATAAGATAACAAAATGACTGTGTGTTTCATAGTCAAAGTGAAATGTTTAACAGGACATCCAAGAATAATTTGATTTTCTAAGAAAAAAAATGTCTTTGGTTCATTTACTCTTTATTATTAATTTTGAGTAGAACTTTCCAAAGTAGCATGCAGATTTTTTCCTGATAAAAATAAAAATTACACCTTGTATTACATCTGATTATGCCCAAAGGTTAGTTTCATTGCTTTATAACCCCTTAATCAATGCTGTAGGTATATTACTAAATTCTAGAATGCTCTTCGGTGACTACTGATTTGTTAAAATCTCTTCTGAAGTAAATGTACCACATGCAATATCTCTCATTCATTAACTAGTTAAATGTTTCATGTGTTCATCCTATATTTATAAGCTAATTTTAAGTTTTGGAAAACTATATCATCAAAAAGTATCAATAAATCTTTAAACTGACGTAGGAAGAATTTACTTCCTTACCATCATTCTAAGGTTTAAACATTTTTGTTTGATTTATTTCTTATGACTTCCACATTGTGAAGACATTTATTATTGCTTTGTTGTCATAAGAGATTTTACTCAGAATATGTGTTCAGCATAGAATTTGGATGCATTTATAGGTCATTCTTATTGAAAGGAACATTTGTTTCCTAATTCTGATTTCATGAAGAGAGATTTTCTCCAAGAGCATGGCCCCTCTTCTTCTGTATACTCATGCCTATGAAGATGTAGAGTAAAATTTCTGATAAGTTTGGGGATAAGTAACTAATACAGCACAGCTCTGCTTGCTCCTTTAGCAGCCCACAAAGTTACCACTCTTCTAGGCTGTGTTATCCTCCCCAGGTTGGAAGCAACTCTGAGACTCCTTTTTTTAAAAAAATTATTAATTAATTATATTTGACATCATTTGTATTCCCCAGGGAGTTCCCACCACCATTCCACCCATGCACCATCACCTCAGTCCCTTGTGCTCTTTCTGCCCTCATTCCCATCTTTGCCCTCTCTTCCATTCACCACCACCCTCCCCACACCCCCCATGGTCCCTTTGATTTATCTTTGACTTTTTGGTCTTGTTGAGTTTTTTGTTTGCTTTTGGTTGTAATTGCTGAGACTTCTTAATGTAATTGTCTTAACAGTAGCAGAGACAATAGTTTGTTCTTCATCTATTACTTTTGATTTTTTCTTTATTTTTTTCAGGATTCTGACAGGAAAACTTTTAATTGTTTTGGGTAACCCCAATAGAGTTTTAAGCAGTTTGTAATAATTGATTCATAAAATATCACTTCCCATAAAATAAAAACAACCACAAGGTAAGTGCTATTGTGTTCTTATGTATAGTTGTCTCAGAATTGCCTTAGTAATTCTTCAGGAAATAAAATCAATTTAAAGTTACTATGTGTTAAAAATCATGCTGTTTTTCTATTAAGAGATAATTGTGTTCAAGACTTTCTTTTGGGATATGAGAGATAGTAAGAATTCTACAAATATTATACTTTTAAGGAAACCATTCACAGCTTGACTTTTTGACCCAGTATTTATCTAACAATCATTTGATTTGAGGCTAATCAAAGCAATTTCACAAGAAAATTAAAAATCAGCATATTCCTATTTAGTTCGGGGTACAGCTTATTTCCCGAGCAATTTTTTTTTTTTTTTTCTTTAGAGGGGTCAATGAGATTTCAACATAAACACAGGGTAAGGTTATAATCAGGGAAACTATGCTGTAGAGTTACTTACTGACAGGTCAAAATATAAGCAGTAAGGTCTTATATTGCGGAGAATTTGGATATCTTTAAGCTTGTCGCTATTATTTAGGTTCTTGTTTCCATGTCTAAAGCCTTGATATTTTTATTCTAATCAAATAGGAAAAGGAAAAGTGGAAAAAATGAAGGAGTATGTCTTTTTCTCCTTGGTACATTTCACAAACGTTATCTGTATCAATTTTGTTATCTTTTTGCCAGAAAATGGTAACTTGATCAGATATATTAAAGAAAGAATTTAAAATATAATTAATACCTGGCTGTTCATATACTCAATTAAAATGTCTATCACAATGAAACTTGCAGTTACAACTTACAAGCTCTACCACGCCATACAAAGATAAAAATTGGTAAAATATCTAATTTGAAGATCAGTGAAATCCACATCTGAAATGTTAGGGAAATTTTAAATACTTGTAACACTCATTAAAACAAATTAATTATAGATATGAGTTTTATTTAGTGGAGTTAGGGAAAATATGGCCATAAATACAGTGATAAAAATAAGCTTATACTAAAGTCATTTTATAAATGAATATGATGAAAAAAATAGATGAAAGAAAACTTATTTAGTCTTTATCAATGCCATATGAAATATGCTTTATGACAAATATGCAATAATCAAAAATATAAACAATTACTCCATAATAATAAAAATGCCATCATTATGTAACAACTATAAGCATATGTACCTAATTACATAGAACATGAGTAAACCAGAAATTGACTGAACTGCAAAAAAGTTGACAATTCTAAAATTACATTAGATTATAAGAAGATACTATGAAAGTAGCTTAAAAATGGAAACAAGACCTTGAAGATAAACATTGTTGATAACTTTTAAAAAATCGAATGTGGTAAAAGGAATCTAGTTTTAGGAAATAACTGTCCTTTATGTAAATATTCTCAATAAATAAATAAGATTAAAAATCAATAAGAAATGATAGAGTCTGAGATAAAAATTGAGCTAGTGTTAAGTGTTTCAGACTAATCTGTACGTATAAGTACCCCCTTGGTGGTATACCTTACATTTTTAAGTAGTGTATTTTCATTTCAATTCAGTTCCAAGTACTTTCTAATTTCCATTTTTCTTTGAAGCATATATTATATACAAGTATAGTATTTAGTCTCTAAATACTTATAGACATTTTAAAAATCATTCTATCTAAGGCTTACAATTTAATTCAGTGAAAATACTTCATAGAACTTGAGTCCCTGATATTTATGGAGATTTTAAAAGATCTCTAGGTATTCTGTTTTTATAAAATTCTGTGTACACTTGAAAAAGCACATTTACCTTCTGCTATTGTTGAATTGAGAGTTCTGTAAATCTTAAGCAGATCAAGCTGGCTGGCAGCATTAAATTCTCTTCATTCTTATTGCTACTCAGTCAGTGTTCTACCTGTTGTTAAGAGGGAAATTGAAACTTCCCACTACAACTGTGTTTGCTCCTTTTTATTTTATGCTTTATTGGTTTTTGCTTACTGTATTTTGAATCTCCACTATTAAATGCATAAATATGAAGATTCTATGTTCCTTTTATGCATTGTTCATTATCATTATAAAATGACCATTATTGAAAATCTATTTTGTTGGATAGATCAATTTAGCCTCTTTAGCTTTTAATTTTTAGAATGCTATATTTTTCATCTTTTTGCTTAAAACTTACATGTGCCTTTATAGAAAATATGGCTCATAGACTATATGGTATAGGCAGCAAATAATTGGATTTTTTTTTTAATTTGAGACTCCTTGCTTTTAATTAGGATACTCACTTAATGTGGTAATTGTTATGGCTAGGTTTAAATTTATCATTATAGCGGGCCTCCCCGGTGGCGCAGTGGGTTAAGGAACGCACTATGAAGCAAGCCTCAGCCACTGCAGCACGAGTTCGATCCCTGCTGCCGGCTTGGAGGGGA
>JAGFMF010011678.1:2175055-2207941 GCA_019455555.1 Galemys pyrenaicus | reverse complement strand
TTCTGTTGATCTGCCTGTTCTGCTCCCCGCTCTCTGTGGTGAATCCTCTCACCCCCCCACACCTCTGGCCTGTACCCCAGTGCTTGTATGCATAAATAGGTAAATCTTTAAAAAAAAAAAATAAATAAATTTATCATTATAGCAAATCTTCTATTCATCTCATCTTTGTCCAATCTTTTCCTCTCTTTGGCCTTCTTTAATTTTAATTATCTGTATTTTTTTTGGATATGCTTTATGCTTTATGACAAGAGCATACTTTGTGTTCAATTGTGTCTATTTTATATTCTTTGTAGGTTAATTAGCTGTAAGTCTATGTTGACTTAGTAGTTATTTAATGTTTAAGCACATATCTCTAATTTGTCATGGTAAACTTTCAAGGGATATCATACCACTTCATTCATAAATAAAATCTTAACTAGAATATAATACTATTTTCCTCCTTGACATTTGTGCTATTATTGTCATGATTTTCACTTTTACATATGTTATAAACACTATACTGCATTGTTATTTTTAAAAAGCTTAATACTTTTGAATGATATTTATCTTAAAAAATTCTGTTCATTTACCCATATAGATATCATTCCAGTCCTCTTCATTCATTCGTATAGATTAAGTTTCTATCTGTACTATCTTATTTCTGCCTAAAGGATTTTCCCTTTATGTTTTTCATAGTATAGTTCTGCTGGTGATGAGTATTTTCAACTTTTGTGCATCTCAAAATGCTTTTATTTTGTGTTTATGTTTTGACTATTATTTCTCTGCCATGGAATGTTAGCTTGACAGCTTTTCAGTGTGCTCAAGATACCCTTCTATTGTCTTTTAACTTCAATGACTTCTTCTGAAGGTATTGGATTATGGCAGATATAATTTCCTGTCCATGGCATAACAGAACTTACATCATTGGGTTTATAGTTGCTAATAAATTTAAATTTATCATTGCTCTCAATGATTTGTTACTCTCTTAACAGCTAAGTTGGAATTCATGAATCTGTTGTATCTGGGGGGAAAGTCTTCCATATTCACCGTGTTTTCTCATGGAGAGTGTCAAATGAGACATTTTCACATTTCATGTGTTTTTATCATTCTTAGGGTGGTGGTATTGTATTTAATGCTTATTTAAAGGGAATTTCATGCAATTCACTAGGCAAAACAAAACAAAAAAACACTAATTTTATTTCTCGATCACTTCCCTGATTTCAGTAATGGCAATAGTGAACTGTGAGATATCTTCGGAGTGCCCATTCTCATGTAACTCTACAGCTGTGATTCTGTGGCTATTTATCCATCTTTTGTCTGTAGAACTGCTTTGACCTAAGAAACTTTGCATCCACTCCACAGATAATGTGACTCGTCTTTATCTAAAATATGTGAATCCATCTTGAGAATTCAAGGGGAAACTAAAGTTAACCATATTGAATTTTTAGAACTTCTGGTAGAACTTAGTTTCCTTGTAATTTATAGTAGTCAATGTTCTATTGATGAATACCAAAAGATCCTGTAAAGATACACTCAATACATTAACCTCAAAGACCATTATCAAACCACTGGTAAGAAGAGTACTTTTATTATAAACAGTTTTGCTGAAGCATCAACTACCCCCTGGAGAAGTTTAAAATAAATAAATGTCATTTTTATCTAATTACTAAATCAAACCATCCATAACATCTAAAGAAAATGGGTTGCTAGTATAATTCCAGTTATATAACCATCACAAAATGAGAAAATTGAAAGTCTGTAAATGTATTATTTGATTTATTATTTGATTAACTTGTTTGTTAGAACAAGTATACCTCAGATGTGGAAAAGTGGGCTTAAAAAGAAAACATTTTTTTCTCACAGTTCTAGAGTCTAAAAGTCTGATTTCAATAGGTTGATGCCATATGGTAGGATTCTTGGTAGGACCCTCTTCCTGGTCTGTAAATTGTTACCTCCTCACAGTAACCCTACATGATAAGCAGCTTTACTCACATGAATTAAAGAAACAAGATAAGGATTAGCTGGGAAGTTACAGATTGGGGGAGATGAGTATGTCATGGCTTTAGATCCCTTCAGTTTAAGATGAAGAAAGAGTATGTTTCACCATGTATGTTTAAATTAATCATTTGAAATGTAGCTATTTTTTAAAAAATGGAGGAAATTTGAGAGAAGTTTAGCAATATAAGTCAAATGATTAAAACCAATACTGAATATATACAGAACAATTTATAATGTGATATAAAACATTTAAAAAAAACAGTGGACATCAATTAACATCTGGGGACTCTGAGGTTTAAAGAGGGGTGGAAAGGGGACAACATATGAGTGTTGGTAGTGGGTGAAAATAAGAGAACATACATAGAATGATTTATTTTCATTACTATTTACATTAATGTTTATACCACCATTTTAAACCATTATATAAAATTCCCTATTTTTAAAGTCATTATATCTTTGAAAATAGTAACAAATTAAATTAAATGTCACATAAAGCTCTTTCTATGAAACAAGAAATCCATAGATGACCTTCATATTTCCACTGTTGATGAGTATTTGTGACATAATTTTAGTATGTACATAAGTACATGAATGTTCAGTACCACTGTGACTTTTAAAATTACTTAGTTTCCTTTTACCTGATGGCACAAGGTTATTCATTTTGCTTATGATGCCTGAAATAAAAAGCCCATTAGTAGCAAGTGTCAAGTTGACCAGCTCCTGGTGTACACTATGCATTATGTGGTAATTGCAATAGCATGTTGATAGATGCAAAATTATATAATAATTGCTTATAAATAATTTATAAGCATATTGTATGAATCAACATTCAGATTGATATCAGCATGGGGAAATACTACAATTATCAAACATTAAGGAATTTAATTTTTTTGTAATTATAGGTTGAAATTTTGTATTCTACATTTGAAATGCTGCCATCACTAATTAATTCACAATTTATCTAGAAAATGATTAACTGTATCTTCACTTGGGTCAAGAGGTAAAAGTACATTAGCATGAATTAAAAAAATAAGTGAAAAGAAAATTTTGGTTATAAAAAGAATCAGGCAGAGCAGCACATGCCTTGTGCTGGAAAAAAATATATTGTTAACTCTTGAATAATGAACATCCTTCCACATTTCAGGAAGGCTTACATTAAAACATAATAATTTAATTTAGTCTTTAGTAAAGATCTCAGATGTTGCCATTACAATGATTTAACTCTTGCATAATACTTTTAGAGGTTGAAATTTGATTAGCCTAAGCAACTTAGAGGATTCTAAGGTGCTCATCATCCTGTTAATGTATTCTGTAATTAATTGATAGTTAATACACCAATTAACTATCACTTGTTCTATGATTTCATATAATAGATTTTCTCTGAATGAAAATAAATCAACATATGTGGAAGCATAGAGGTTCACTTCTTATTTGGTTCTCCCTTTAAGGAAGACTTTGTTATAAGGTGCAAGCTGTGTAATTAGCTGCCAGGTTCCATCTGTTAGTTTCTTTTGGACACTTTCCCTTATCTAGTTTCCGTACTCTTTCCAGGCAACCCTATTCAAGGACAGAGCATGCTGAGCTTCCCAAGACCTGGCTATTTCTGCCCAAAGTAAGATTCCTCTAGCAGCAGTGTGTTCGAGAATCTTCTGCATGCATCCCTAGGACTAGGTCAGAGCTGCACCATAGAAGAGTCTTTTTTTCTGCCCAATATGCTTTCTCCCTCCTCTGTTTCCACAGACCTCAGGTTCTCAAGGCAATCAAAACGATTTACTCACTATCCAAACCTACCCCCAATTCATTTTTTCATGTATGAATTGCAGGCTTTATTCTCAAAATAAAACAAATAGATTAGAAACAAAGCAGCTTTTAATCATTATATTAAATGACTTGGGTTTTAATTAGTCTACAAAAATGATATATTTTATTGCCATGACTGAATGCTGTATTGTATTCTAAACTTCAGAGTGGTCATGAGATTTTTTTAATGGAAAATAAGGAAGAAATTTAAATTTATATCCCCATAAAACTAGTTTTTGCTGTTTTTTTTTTTTTTTTCCTGTTAGTATCTTATGTTTCTACAGAATTCTGGTTAGTCTTATTTTTCTTGTTTTTTACTATATTTTTTCCAACAAGAAGTGTTAATTTGGTATAATATGAACAATTATACCAACAGCCAAGATGACAAAGAGATGCTGTTTACATTCTCTTCTTTAATAAGCTTAAAAAGTTAAAGTGGCTAAATTGCAACTTTAGATAATAACATTTTTGATACCTTTTTCCATGCGAAAATGATGTGTAAATCTAAAAAGTGGACTTCATTTCAATTTCTTCCAAATTTTTAGCCAAATTCTGAAATGAACACTATAACTATTAACTAAAATATTTTAAAAAGTGTATATACATATATATCTGTCTAGATAGCTATCTTTAAAACAAACTATGGTTAAATTCATAATATTTAAGTAATCACTGAAGGCAGGAAATAGTAATCTCTTCCTATTAGTGATTAAGTAAATACCTTAGTTAATAGGAGCAATATTTTGGGCCTCCCTGGTGGCATAGTGGGTTAAGCAATACGCTGTGAGGCAAACAGCGGCCACTGCAGCACAAGTTGGATCCCTGCTGCCAGCCAGGGAGGGGACCCACATGGTGCAGCAGACCTCTCCTGCTCTGCCTGCTGCTCCTCTCAGCAGTGTACTTCCGTTGATCTGCCTGTTCTGCTCCCTGCTCTCTGTGGTGAATCCTCTCACCCCCCCCCACCTCTGGCCTGTACCCCAGTGCTTGTATAAATAAATAAATATTTAAAAAAAAAAATAAATCTTAAAAAAAATAGGAGCAATATTTTGTTGTGAAATCAAAGCTTGGTAAATGTCTCACTGTTCCTCCACACATAATGTGTTAAAACAACCAGATTTGTAGAATGGAAACACAGAGTGTCTGAACAAATTTCCTCAAATATCACTAAAAGAGATTTCCCCAAATGTATAGCTAAGCAATCTGATGGCTACATTCTGTGAAAGAAAGGATTCTTGGCCTAAGCACATGCCTGGGGACTCAGAGAAAAGGAGGGTCTAATAGCTAATAAACAAGAGGTGATTTGAAAAAAAAAAATCTTTCCTAATTGTGTTTTCTTTTAGAGGATACAATCGGTATAACATGTTTATAAAAAGCAGATTATTTTATATAATTATTTTTTATACTTTAATACATTAGGAAACTTTGTTCACCTGTTCTAAAAATTAGAGATTAGGGAAAACATCTCAATAAAGTAGATAGAAAAAATTTTACTCCGTCTTTACTTTGGAATATAAACATGAAAAACAATTGTCTGGGTCTGTTTAAACTAATGAAACAAATTGCCTTGAACTTGGGGCAGGGACAGGCCATGGGACGGGTGTCTTTAAAACAAAATAAATTTATATCTCACAGTTCTGGCCATTGGGATTTCCAAGCTAAATTTGCCAACAAATTCAAAATCTGACCAAGACCCATAATATGAACGGCATCTTTTTCATTGTTTCCTCATTTGACATACCGAAAGACCATGGAACTTCCCTGGTCTCTGTTAAGAAATGACGATTTCCTAGTTGATCAAAGTTATACTTTTTGATGAGCTGTGAATTAAACAGACATGATTTTTAAAAATCATATACTCTAAGCAGTAAGTTTCCAAAATTAGATTAACCACCACCATAATATTCTCAGAAAATATAAGATGAAAAACTGTGGAGTCACAACGTGACTAACACAGATGGAGGAAGAGAGCAGGAGATTCTTCTACTCAAAAAAGAGCTTGTAACTATAAAAAGAGAAACAAATTATGAACTGGAGAATATATTTAAAAGTCAGTAATTTGACTGGGATTTCATTCCAGAAGTAATTTTTTTTCTAGAAACTCTCAAACATTTAAAGCAAATATATTAACAAAACTTTAAATGTTGGCTCTTGAATTCAAGGGCAAAAGAAATACTAGTTTTTATTCTGATTCTAGAAAAATGGACCATAACTAGGATCTTGAAGAAACAGATAAGTTTCAGTAATTTGTACCTACTCCTTTTCCAAATCATTGGCTATTCAAAGTCTAAATATTAAGTTTTGGTTTTCCCTCATTGTTTCTTTATTTTTTTTCCTCTGATATTATATTGATTTACCACTTACTATATAACTATATAATTTTGTGGGTACAACTTCATATCTAGGTATGTGCATATGCCTCACTCACCCGTCTCCAAAATTTCCTCCTGTCTATCAGTCATAACTACAAGTAGCCCATGTTTTTCAGATTCTAAGAATTTTTTGTTGTATTTTCCCAGTTTCCTTTGTTCAGCATATATAATTTATAATATTTAATATATGATGAATTCCACAAATGAGTATAAATATCTGGTAATTGTCTTCACTATCTGACTTATTTCACTTATCACAATTACTGCAAGATTCATCCATTTTGTTCAAAAGTCATTATTTAATTTTTTTTAATAGCTGAGTAATTTTTGAGTAGGTACATAGTCCACAATTTTTTTGTCCAACCATCTGCTGATGGGGTTTTAGGTTGGTTTAATGACTTGGCTATTGTGACTAATGCCGCTATGAACATAGGCATACATAAATATTTTTGTAATAGCGTTTACATATTCTTAGGTAAATGCCTAGGTTTTCTCTAAAGTAGCACATCATGTTGGTGTATATGGTATTTCCATTTTTATTTTTTTGAGGAATATCTCTACCTTTTACACATAAATTATATCACCCAACTGTGAATGAGTGTTCTTTTTTCTTTACACCCTCATTAACATTTGTTGTTTGTCCAGTCTTTTTATATAGATAATTTTCATGGATGAGGTAATAGCTCACATGTACCTATAGGCCACTTGTATGTCTTCTTTGAAGAAGTTTCTATTTTGGTCTTTTGCCCCATCTTTAATTGAGTTGCTTTTTTAGTGTTGAGTTGATCTTAGAAATTTACCCCTGTGAGACTTTTGATGCGAAAATACATTCTCTCAGCTTGCAGACTGCCTTTGTGTGTATGTGTGTAGTATTTATTTTGAGGTATAAACATTTTACTTTGATACAGTCTCATATGTCTATTGTTGCTTTGTTTTCTTTTATGTATTTTATGGATTCAGGTCTTATATCCAAGCATTTAATCCATTTTGAACTAACTTTTGTCTATGGAATTAAGTAATGATCTAGCTTGCTTGCTTGCTTTCACTCTCTTTCTCTCTCTTTCTCTCTTTCTTTTTCTTTTTACATGTGGCTTTCCAAGTTTTCTAGTATAATTTGCTAAAGAAGCTTTCCTTTATTTACTTTGTTCTTTCTATGGCCATGCTTCCTTTGTCAAAGATTAACTGTCATAATTGTGAGTTTACTTCTGGGACCTCTATTCTATTCAGTTAGTTTATGTTTCTACTTTTTTCCCATTACCATATTGTTTTAATTACCTTTGCTGCACAGTATACTTGGTAGTCAGTGAATGTGATTTTTCTTATTTTCTCTCAGGATTGCCTTGGCTATCCATGGTCGTTTGTATTTCTATACACATTTTATTGTTTGTGCTATTAGTATTTTATAGGCATTATGTTGAATTTGTAATAGAAGTAATTTTTTATCAATTATTAAAAATTTATCAATGACTATGGTAAAAAAATTTAAAAAATAAAGTAGAAAAAAGTAAGGTTAATAGTCCCTATATTTTGATTCCTGAGTAAAGTATTCTAGAAACCATTTATTATTTTTTTCCCACAGTAACTGATCAATTATATGGAATTTGAAAGGCTGTTGCATCTTGGTCTTATAAAGTAATAAATTCAGATAAAATCTCATTAACCTTATTACAAGGTTTTTAATGACCCTTAAAACAAAACATTTTGTTTAAGCTCACTAAGATCATTTATTGAGAACCGTCACAATTATTCCTAGGATCTTACATGTGCCTACAAAATTCTATCATTCATAGATATATGGAGTTAGAAAAATCAGTATTTTAAGTTTTGAAATAAATTAGTTATAAAGTTGTCAAAGTCTTGTGTGTATGGGGTATATGTGGGGAAAATGACAATTAAAATTTAAGGTTATATGGTTTTGATGTATTCACTTTTTTAAATTACTGGATTACCTTAGAAATCCATAATTTTCTAGAGAAAAGTTTAGCTGAATAATGGTTAGTTTCAGTGACCTTTATTTAGGATATGTTTTCTAATGTACATTGATGGGAGATTAAAAGATCTGTGTATTTTGAAGCAAATCCTACTATTCCGTCTGTTCAAATTTTCCTGAATTTTCCTGTCTCTATTTGTCTGTTTTTTTTTCTCCTTTCAGCCACTAATCCCCAATCCAACCATATGTCTTATTTATCACAGAATTCTTATTCCTTCATACAAAGGCTAAATCCACTTGTACTGCCCAATATCTTCCTAGCTGAGGGAAAGTTTCCTCATCACTGTTCTTGAGGAACACATGAATGTAACTGTAAAATGATAAATGTCTTGAACAAAATATTGAGCAAACCCATCTATGAACCAGATACCATTTTTTTCCCTCTTTTTCATAGGCTTGTCACATTAGGTGTGAACCTCTGGTGTGATCTATGAAAGAAGCAATGTTGCATCAAAAACAAGTGAACTGCATCTCAGAGCTACCTTCTGCAAAACATTTAGTGAGTTCTCTAGATCTGCTGGGCCCCATATGACATTTCATAGAACAATAGATTTCTACTGCATTCCTTTGACCTTGAGGCTTGATTGCTCTCACAATGCCAAGCTTCTGATGGCCAATTCTAATTACACAGTCACTTATCTCCCATAGTCAGGCATTTCGTCTTTACTAGGTGCATCATGCCAGGTACTACTTTTCAAATGGTGTGTGTTTTTCAGCCACTAAATGCAGGGCATCTCTCCAGGATTTGAAACTCTCCTTTGTGGTTTCCCAGGACTATAATGTATTTAGTTCAAGGAAATTTCTAACACCATTGGATTTAATAATTCATATAGCCCAAGTGACAGGGGAAGCTTAGCCAAAGCTTACCACTATGGTATAGTCTCCTTTTAGTGTCTCCCTCTTTCAAACTGTCAATTCTCTGAGTCTTTGGAAAATAGGTCACAGAAGTAACTCCAAATGTTATATATGTTTTCTCTCCTTAAACACAAAAAAAGAGCAATATATCCAATATATATTGTGCCACATTTTAAGTGTTGTCCTTTATCTTAACAGAATATCTTGTTATAGTCTAATTTTTAATCAAAAATTATGTAACAGTCTAACTGTATAATACACTGTGTAACAATCGTGTAACAGTATAACCGAAAACTTACACTGAAGTGCCATGCCTTTAAAATTTGTAAGGTTTATCTCTCATGTACTCATATGGATATATGTCTTCCTGAGATATTAGGAGTGTTTGTGGATCCCCACATAAGCAGGTATAATTAATATTATATCTTCAGTATAACAGATCATCTGAATAATTTGTGAACTAGTACACTCAGGGTTTCTCGATACTATAGTATGACAGCATGAATGTTAACATAACTGTGGTAAATAGGGAATGTATTTTCTAGGTGAATATGAATATGAAATTGCTTTTGATCATAGTTTTTGTTCAGGATTTGAATAACTATACCTAACTGTGTTTACCTGTTTAGTAAAACATTATATCTGGCATAGCATCTTATATGGAGGCTAGCTTAATTTAATATTAATCCTTTGTCATTGACAATGTCCCATATGTATGTTGGAAAATTTTGAATTCCATCTTAGATATATAAGGTCAAATTGTGGAAATTGTGAATGCTGTTATATTGTATGCTGAGTTTTGTTTGATTGTTTTAGTAGGTAATGTTCATGACTATATTTGTCCTGAAGTGGAAGCCACAGCTGTGCCCACCATTTGGTCTAGCTTTGTTGCTTTGAATCTATTCTGCATATTCATGATTTTGGAATCAGTCAGATTAAAGCAAAACAAAGATAGAAGATTCCTTCTCCAGTCTTATCCTCCAGGACATCTCATTGTCTTTAGCATTCTCAGTTCATATATTGCTATGATTTTCTAATTCTCCAGATAACATGTATCTGTAGGTCTTTTTACTTTCATATTCAGACTGTGGTATAAGCCATGAAAAGTTCACATAGCCTATAGACTGGAACTCTGGGAGTTAGGGACTTAATTGCATACCTCCCTGTCTCACTTTAACCATGCAGGTAAAAATCTGTCTGCTTTTGTTCTTTATCTAACATGTTGAGTGAGATAAATTCAATCGCATTTCATATTATTTTGCCTTTAGTTGAATCATTTTGAATCTGTTTTGCATATGCAGAGATCTGAAATCTGTCATAAAAAATAAGTAGAGAGAGTTTGTAGCTCCTCTTCACTTTCAATTTTAGAAAATACATTCACTGGATATAGAGTACTGGGTTGACAGTTTTTCTTTTTCTTTCAATATCATGTAAAAAGAGTTTGAAAAGCTTTGAAATTTCAACAGAAGCTCAAATTGAATCGATGTGATCATCTAGAACTGGGATGACCCTTTATAATTTTCCTCTTTGAAGCAGGCAGCCCAGGTATATTCTGCTATCTAGCATGGTCATTCTCATCTTGCTAATCTCACTCCTGCTATCTGCATTTAATGGATACCTCTTTGATACCTAGAAAATTCCATTTTGATCTCTTTATCAGGTTGTCTATATTTGAACACTTAAAATGTACTTTTTGAATGCTTTACAGGGAAATTTTATTGTGTTCTCAATGTGCAATATTTGAATCAATAGAAAACCTTAAGAGGTTTTTTTTTGTTTTTTTTTTTTTGTTGTTGTTGTTGTTTTTTATACAATTAGGGCCTGTCTGGTGGTGCAGAGGTTAAAGTCTCAGTGCTATCAAGCTGTCACCAGCCACTGTGACATGAGTTTGATCCCTAGCCAGGGAGGTGACCCACATGGTACAACAGACCTCTCCTGTCTCATCTACTTCCCCCCTCAGCAGTGTGTTTCAGTAGATTTTTCTGTTCTGTTCCTCACTCTGTCTCTAGTTAATCCTCTCACTCCCTGTACTTCTGGCCTACACCCCAGTTTTTGTATGCATAAATAAATAAAAATAAATCGTTAAAAAAGACTTTTCTATGCAATTAGTTAGCAGTAATAGAATTGTAAAGGCTACATGTCATTTTCCTGGTAGACTAGTTGTCAACAATCTCAAATATGTAAGCAGATCTGGGAAACAAAAAGTGGAAAAGAAACAAAAAGCTTTCAGAACAAGTTTTCTTTGTCAATATTCTGAGCAATTTAAATTTACTTTGAGTCTTTTTTTGTTTGTTTATTTTTGTGTCCCCATTTGTAGCAGCAGATTTCAGTGTAAATAATAGAATGAGAATGCATCTAGAGACACAATAGGAAAAATGGGAAGTACGGGGAAAATACTATATAAAGTTAAGGAAACTAGGAAAGCAGAAATACAAAGAACACATTTGACACAGAGTTGAAGGAACTTGTACACTTCAAACATGGCATTATTTCTCTTCTATGTCATGATACAATCAATGTGTTTTTAATAATGATGGGGTACATTAAGAAAAAAAGTTGGTATCATACTATATTAGCTTGAATTTTGAAATTTTCCCTAATAAAACTTTGAAAGAAAAAAAGACATATTTGCTTATTTTATTATCTATTTACAATGCCAAATTAATAAAACATATATTTCCTTTACCTTAAAATTTATCTCATTATAAAACTAAATTTGCTTTACAGCCAGGATAAGAGTTGTAGGTTTAAATGTACATTTGCTTCCACTTCAGAACTTCCACTTCATCCAAGGAATTTCTCATGTAATAATTTAAAAGTCCAGCAATAATTTGATACTTTAATAAAGTACATTTGGTCAATCAAAATTGCAAATTTTAGGAAAATAATTTGGGCCCTCACTAGCTTTATGTAGAAAGAAAAATCAAAATTTATAAGAAGCATCTATTATCAAATATGGTATTTTGTCTTAATATTCCCTTTTGACTAATGATCATAATTGATTTTACTATTTATAATTTCAGTTTGCACATTCACATCTAACTAAAAATTAATATGTTAGGTGCTTTCACATGAGCTAGAGTGAAAGGTTTGAATTATTTTAATTCAACTATGAAATTGGAAATGCTAAGAATTCAACTAGGGAATATTATTTCATTAAGAGTCCATGTTTATTTTTTAGAAGATTTGAGTTATCTTATGCTTTTACTTTTAGTATCTCCATGATAAAGGGGAAGTAATCTCTTTGAGCTTCTATTTCTCATCTATAATTCATAATTGATAACAATCATAACTTCGGCATACTTTTGTTAAACACAGAGTAAGTCATAGCTTACAATTTTGATTGATTTGTATATTAAATATGTTGCTAAATATCTTTTAAACCCATAATGTTTTTAGCCAAAGAACATGTTGGAAGTTGTTAACTCAGTTTTCCTATTTTGTTTGATAATAATTCCTCTGACAAATATGTTAACATAATCTTTGGAAATATACAAATTATTGCATGACATCCATTTCCTTAAAACTCAGCTTCATTTACTTATTGCTATATGCTTTTTTACAATGTATGTCATATAACAATACAAATTTACTGAATAAAAATTTTCATGACTCATAATAACTTCATTAGAGATATTAAGATATGGAAAAATGCAGTTCATTTCATGAGGCATTTCTAGCTGAATCAGAAGTTTTGTTCAACATAGAAATTACTCTACTTTTTACAGTCCTGGCATAACAAAATATTAGGGAAGGTAAGATTTAATTCCAATTATACCAAACTACTGACACTGCTTGTCCAAGGTACAGCTTTTTAATTACATTTCTATCAACTGCCTGTCTCCCTTTCAATATTTATAAAATATTTGTATACATCTGTTATTTCTTAGGAACTTTATTTTTTAGCATTCTATGCTGTTTTATGCTGAAATACACTAAGATTGTGGTCAGTCATGTATTTTACAGAACTTCTTGATAGATATCTATTTTTTTCCTAGAATTCTTAGAAAAGCAGAGGGAAAAAGCCTTGATGGTAAGCAAAAGAGTAGCTAATGTTTTCCGTTTGACAATAGGATGTAATAAAGAGAAAATCAGTCTCATTTTTTTATAACAAAACCCAAGATAAAGCAGCCTCTCCTCTGTTCACTTGGCCTGATTTTTCTAGAATGCTAGTCATACAGAAAAGAAAAAGCCTTAATGCTGGTTCATTAGAGCAGCTATATACAATTACTTTACTTCATCCAAATCAATATATTATTTATGATTTCAAGCAAAGTTCAGAAACCATTTTCGAATACTGGATAGAAATTTACACGTGGTTCTATTTGAATTACATATGGATGTATTCTCTGCTTATATTAAAAAATAGAAGATTAGTAGAAATGGGAAAGTGGTGAAGACACTGGTACTTTTCTGCTTCCTGAAATCACACTGATCTGCTGTGTTTATCATATTTCTTCTCTCTCTCTCTCTCTCTCCCTCTCTCTCTCTCTCTCTCTGATTCTGATTCTGATTTAGAGGTGAAATTTATTGGTTCAATGTAATCACTAAAATTTTGTACAATGGACAAAAGAAAAGTCTCAAGGATTACCATTATTTAATTTCCTCTGATCAGCCACATATCACCTTTATTCAATGCTGATTGTTTCTAGAGTACATAGACGATCTGATTGCCCACAACAAAATAAGTGGAAGTATGTATTTGCCTGTAAGAGATGTGAATTGGAAGTTTGGTTTTCCCAAATGAACTAAATGAAATCCTTGGTGAAGCTAATAAAAAAAGATATGCAATGCTTAATTTTTGTTGAAAAGAAACCATAAATAATATACATTCAAAATATCACACATTACAATCATCCGCATAATGCCACAAAGTTCATTTAAAATTAAATTCATGGGGCCTCCCTGGTGGCGCAGTGGGTTAAGCAACGCACTATGAAACAAACCGCAGCCACTGCAGCACAAGTTCGATCCCTGCTGCGGGCCAGGGTGGGGACCCACATGGTGCAGCAGACCTCTCCTGCTGTGCCCGCTGCTCCCCTCAGCAGTGTACTTCAGTTGATCTGCCTGTTCTGCTCTCCGCTCTCTGTGGTGAATCCTCTCACCCCCCCCCCCACACCTCTGGCCTGTACCCCAGTGCTTGTATGCATAAATAAATAAATCTTTTAAAAAATAATAAAATTAAATTAAATTCATTTCATTTATAAAGTTTGCAAGCACTAGATAATAAATGGTGGACGCTGATTCTTAAAGCTATCAATTCATTCAACTCCACCTTATCTATACTTCATACATTGTAATTTACAGTGCACTTAGCTGATACTGTTATTCAATTCATAACATTGTGCCATGACTAGGGAAGATTTTTGTTACAGCTGTAATTCATAGCAGAGGAGAGAACATGGACCTGGCATCTCTTGGTCAAGTAGTGAACAACAGAATGATTGCAGGATTTCAGCTCCTGTGTATCCTTATGAAAGTAATTTTTCTGGTATAACACTCTCCATCTTTAAATATTTTTAGTCATGCACAAAATAGATAATATTCAAAACAAGATACTTGGAAGGTTTAAAACTAAAAAGTTCATATTTGATATATATCATTACAGTATACACAAACAAAACATAGATTCTAACCCTTTTGATTAGTACTTAATGACCAGTAACTCTGGTTTATTCAATTTAATGAAGGAAAATAGTAGTATGTACTATCAAAATATGGTTTATATTTTAATCTGTAAGTTATAAGTAACTTTGAAATGTGTATTTGTGGTTTATGATAAACTTTTATCATTCTCATATTCTAGAACTGTTATGAGAACATTTGGCATCTCTGTTTGAATTATTACAAATCACCTCTTTTAGACAGATGAATTTCAAAAAGTGTACACATTTTGTCTGCAAACTTTGTTGAACATTGTCATTAAATGTCATGCCTTTATCATATGCCAAGTTTATTTTATTCTTTTAAAAGTTTATATTCTAATAAATATAAAGGTAGTTCACTTCAAAATTTAAGTGACTTAATTTAAAATGTCCTACTCCAGAGAAAAAGACATTGTTTATTGAACAGCAATAACAAATAATAATTTGGCTAAAATAAATATGAATCTCTGGAAATTAATTGGGAGAATAAGTATTTGAATCAGTTATGAAGCTTTCTATTTTTAGATACACAGACTGGTTTTTATAGTGAGTTATTGTTGCATGAGCCGAAAATCCAGAGGAAAGAGGGAAGCTGGACTATTTGGAGCTGTGGCTGAGTGACATCATCTCAGTCTCCAGTTCTTTCTGTTACTACTTGGGCAGCCACCTTATTTTATTCTAAGGCTGTTTTGCCCTCTAGGTTCAAGCAGCTGCTAGCTGCAATCTTCAGATAACAAGTCCTTATTCATATGTAGTGAAAGAAGGAGACTGAGTCTGTAGTTTGTTAAAAAGAAGTCCCATTGCTCCGGAATATGACTCAAGGTTGGGTAAGGGTGTGCTGTCATTTCAGAGGGTCAAAATTTATTTACAGCCCATAAAGCTGGTTCTGATGAGATTGATAATTTTTAGGCAAATACTCCTTAAAGGAAAAGAAATGGTGACACACAATTTTAGATCTGGTTTAACTGAACTGGCATATGGAATAATAGACATGATATGAATCTGATTAATTTATATCAATCAGAGCTGCCATCTGTGGAAGGCATGTTTTGTTTTCTTTTTCCCCAGAATGAAGGAGATATGATTTAAACAACAGATATATTTATATGGGGGCCTGAGACATGATTCAAGAAGTCTTTTGAATTGTGTTCTCAGTGGCATATAGGGCTTATATCCACCAAGAAAAGCCAGGTTAGTTCTTGCTCTGGCTGCCTATGCAAATTAGGTTTAGTTGTCCATAAAATTCCTGTGGGTGGTCTCCTATGCAAGGAAGGCTAGAAGTCAATTTAGTTCTAATGGGTCCAATAACATAGAAATCAAGCAAAAAGTTAGTTGTGTGATGATTGCTCAGGTTTTAATCTGATTGGTTGTGGCTGGCTTGTTATCTATCAGCTCCTTCCTGAGTTGGATGTGCCTGAGCACCTGAAAGAATTTCTAGAAATCCCACCGTCAACAACCTCTTGGTAGGTATTCAGACTCAAATATCTCCAAAAAGTTTCATATTTCCTTTTTTAAAATTTTTTAAAAGATTTATGTTTATTTATGCATACAAGAGCTGGGGTAGAGGCCAGAGATGTGGGGGGGTGAGAGGACTCACCAAAGAGAGAGTGGGGAGCTGAAATACACTGCTGAGGAGAGCAGCAGGTGAAACATGAGAGGTCTGCTGCACCATGTGTCTCCCCTCCCTAGCCAAGTATGCAACTCATGCTGCTGTACTTAGGATTCTTCACAGTGGGGCGTTCAGCCTGCTGCACCACCAGGAATACCCTGTTTCCTGTTTCTTAGAGATGAATGTAACCAAATGAATGGCTTCTATTGCTCTAAAATGGTGTAGGCTAAAGAAAGAATACTGGAAGATAATTGAAACATTCACTATGCTATTCAACAATATATCAGAAAAATAACTTGTCAACAACATTAACAATTAAATATTTAAACATAGCCACTCATTTCTAATACCTCCTCTGGTCAGTTTTCTTTGCGATTTACAAAAAGTGCTATCTAATGTCTATACCTGTAATAAGAATCAGACTGAAACTTCATGTGCATTGTACACTATCTTAACTAAAATTTGAGGCTAAGAATAGATCTCCTGGGTTCAAAGTACAGCTCTGCCTTTTTTGTGTGATGTGACCTGGAACAACTAGTTTAAATTCTTTCTGTATCTCAGTTTCTTCATTTCTCATTCAAAAAAAAAAGATTAATATTAAAATATTAATATTTTAATGAGGATTTGCTTCTTAAGGATGCTATAAAATTTTAGTAAATAATATATTTTAAATGCTTGAAAAATTACAGGGTACGTATTAAATATTAAGTATAAGTAAATAAAAATTTTTATCTGTACACATTGCAGTTAGTCAGTTCTCATTATAAATGCATTACTATGAGGAAAATAAACAACCAAAAACTCTAAAGTTCATATTGGTGAATGTTAACTCCTATAGCTAAACAAATTTAGATTCAGGTTATAATTATATTATCTACCTGTGGGTATGTGCATGTATGAAATGACAGATCTGATAATCTGAGCTAGAGCTTTAATTTCTTAACATTTCCTTGAGATATTCAGAATTATGAAAGCAAAATAACATCATTGTGTACAACTTACAGAAGGACATAGAGGCCACCTTTTTATAAAAATATAATGGACTTATAGTAAGATATTTATCAGGTTTGCATCATTCTACTAGCAACTTCTTGAAGTGCAATAGTTTTTTATGGGGTGATGACAATGTGGGCTTCCACACTGACCAAACATGTGGCCACAATTAATAACACCTAATTCTAACCCACTGTGCTAATTAGATGCATTTAAATTAGCTTAAATAGATGCAATGATCTGAATAACAATTCTAACAGTGAACCCTGCAGCAATAAGAAGAAATATTCTTTGGCCTTGAAATGGTTTTATCTATCCCATCAGTTTAATGGGCCCTGTCTATTTATGTACACCTAATACAATTGCTCTCTATATTTAAAATAACTGCTGTATTTAATAATTTTATTGAACATACAAATTGCCCTAAGATTTCAACATCTATATTTTTGCACTGATGAATATTTATGGCTGAGTCATCAGTATAGGAGTTCTGTATGTGATTATTGCTTTTGAATTGACGCTTGTCATGAAAAATGAAATTGATATGTGATCACTTAGCTAGATATAATTTCATGTAATTTTTTTTTTGCATTCAGCAAATCAATATTAGGGTTTTTTAAAAAGATTATTTATTCATACATAAACTGGGGTACAGGCAGAGTTGCAGGAAGTGTGAGAAGTCACCAGAGACAGAGTGGGGAGCAGAACAGATGGATCAACTGAAACACACTGCTGAGGGGGTAGTGACTGAGACAGGAGAGGTCTGCCACACCATGTGGGTCACCAACATGGTTGGGATCAAACTCATGCTGCAATGGCTGGGGATAGTTCCATAGTGCTACTTGTTAACCCCTTGCACCACCAGGGAAGCACCTCATTATTTTTTTTAATTGAGGTAAAATAAGTTTACAATTCTGTATAGGTTCCAAAATTACATTTTCTCATAACATTCACTGTTCCACCAAGTATCATTTTACCATCTAACCATCTACCCCACTAATCTGCCCATTTTACTCATTCCCTCCTCCCCCCTTCACCTCTGGTACCCACCATTTTGTTGTCAGAGCATCAAGTTTTGTTTATGTTTTTCTTATAATTCACAAATAAGTGAGGTAGTATTTTTCTTTTCTCTTCTGTCTTAGTATAATCCCATAAAGGTCTATCATATTGTTGCAAGTGGCAGGATTTAATCTTTTTTATAACTAGGTAGTAATCCATAGTACATGTTTATACCACATCTTCTATTCCTCCATCATTGGGCACTTAGGCTGTGTCCATATCATGGCTATTGTGAATAGTGCTGCAGTGAATGTAGGAGTTCACACATCTTATCGAGTTAGTGTTTTCTTATCCCTCAGGTAAATACTCAGAGTGGGATTAGTAGACCATATGGTTGCTCAATTTTTAATTTTTGAAAAATCTCCATTCTGTTTTCTGTAGTGGCTGCATCAATTTACATCTCCACTAACAGTGAATAAATGTTCCCTTTTCTCCATATCCTCAACATTTATTGTTTATTGACTTTTTGCTTATAGCCATTCTAACTGTTGTATTAAATTGGGATTAATGTGCAGAGTAAATGATTTTAATAGTAGTTGTTCAACCAATTTTGATGTTTTATTTTGTGCTTGTCTTCTGAGATTTTATGACCTCTGTTAGCTACTTATTAGACTACTATCTTTATCTTTTTTTCTTTTTTTGACTGTAGTTCTCTGAATACAGTGTGATCCTAGAGAAGACTTTCTTTTGAGACTAACCCCAGTACCCACACATTTGACACACATTTGACTTTCATCACTACAGAAATGGTGACAAATTGAAAGGGGAGAAATAGTTCAAGGAGCAGTAAGGAGTAAATTGTGAATTAGTGAATGATGTTCTGAACAGACTCTACCCCCATCTCGAGGCCAACAAGATCTCAGGTATTGAGGATTACAATTTCCAGCATGCTTGAAATCTGACTTCCTTAACTGGGGTTTGGTAGGAATCAGTATTCTCTGAGTTAAGTGACCAAGCTTGTCTTAAAATTGAGATTGTGTAGTCTTACTCTCTTGCTTTTCCACTTGGACTTGCATTTTGGTGTCTCAGCTAAAAAATATGGTTGGCAGGAAGTATCAACCAGTTATTCTATTTTGACTCTCTCTTTCTCTACTTTAGAGAAGATTCTGTAATTCTCTAGCCCCCAAAGATAATAAGAAGATCATTATTTCTGATTCAAAAGTGATCAAAATTAAGAAATACAAATAGAAATCTCCTTTCTAGCTTCATAATCTTTTTTTTTTGGCTTGATGCTGAAGGTAACTGAGAGTTACTGTAAGATTTAAAATTAAAATATGACTGAAGTATTAAAGAATGTCATTAAGGTATTAAAGAATGTCACTAAAAATCTTTATTCTTAGGACATAGCTGGGAAGCAGCAGCTTCAAAAACAAACATGTAATCTAATCCCTAAATGTAAGCAA
This sequence comes from Galemys pyrenaicus, assembly GCA_019455555.1. Taxonomy (NCBI): domain Eukaryota; kingdom Metazoa; phylum Chordata; class Mammalia; order Eulipotyphla; family Talpidae; genus Galemys; species Galemys pyrenaicus. The sequence goes on along the minus strand of JAGFMF010011678.1, from coordinate 2,188,241 downwards.
AAGAAAGTATAGAAAGACCCTTGAGAAAGTACACGACAATGGTGAGATAATGCCTTAGCTCACCTTATATTGCCCTAGTATTCAGCGTGTTCTGCTACCATTCTTTGGTTCTTGGACTCTGAAGTGATGGTGGAGTTGGCAAAGAGGAGACTACCTGAACAGCAGTGGGCTCTGTGGAAAGGTCACACATTCCCTTTGCAGCAGGATAAAGAAATGCAGAAGAGAAGGCATCTTATCACTTAGTTGGCTGTAAGTGGAACAACCAATCCCTATCATTTTTACAATGGCAGCTGTCACTCCAAAGATAACTTTAACACTATGACTCAGAATGTTTGACATTTAATCACAAACAAAATTAACAACCATTTAGAGGGAAAACTATAGGCATTTTTACTGCATGAGAAACTTTGCTGGGTAATAGAGACATATCATGGTTGTATAACTTAATTTGAAAATGCTAATGAAATGTAAAACACTAAATTTTATACAATCATTGTTATACTTCAGTAATAGCCATGAGTTTATAAACCCAATTTGAAATTTAGAACACTTATAATGGAATTTACCTGTAAGAAGTAAGGTTTCAATTTCTATTTTGACCTTATGGGTTTAATGATATAACCTAAAGACCGAAACAGTCAGAAGGGAAATGATATTTTTTTCTATTTTTTTGTTTAGTAAATTTTTTCAGTCTTTATTACTAAGTGATACAATGCCAATCACCAAGGAATTGAAATGATTATCTTCATTGTCAATAGTATATGATTTGGTGTTGCTCTCATTTAGATATTGCATTTTAATGAAGTTCTGACCCAAGACAAGATTACAAAACTAAACTCATATTAGGATAGATCACTTATTCAAACATCTGTAAAATGACATACAGAGTGAAGCTATAATCAGCAAATAACATAGCTAGTTTTTTTAAAATTTTTTATTTTTGCTGATTCCTTTTCTCTAAATGTAAATATCAATCACATCCAGTGCTTCTCTTCCATATTATAAGTATTTTTTAATTTATATCAGTGCCACTCACATATATGTAATACAAGTGTGTTAGATCACTTCTTTATGCCAATATAAAGATAGTCATCCAGGTGAATAATAAAGATAGGAGGTAACCTAACTCTTCTTGCCTCAGTTCCCTCATCTACCAAATGGACTGAATAATAGTAATAATCTCTTAAATTATGAGGAAATTAAATTACTTGATGAAGTAAAACATTTAACACAATGTTTAGGGCTCAGTAACAACTTGGCAACTATATAAATAATTAATTTCACAACTGTAACTTGTCAAAAGTTTGTGGGATTTGTATCTCTGGTATAAGATTTCAAGATCCTAGCAGGTTCTGGGATTTGTTGTATGTACTATGAACCACAATTATTCATTCACCTAATGTTAATTCATTCAGTATAGCTGATGTTCATTGTGATTGTTACCAGAGTCACATTCTCCTTTGTCTTTTTTGATTTCAGGTGGTCAAAATTGAACTTAATTAATAGTTGTATTTCTATTATAGCTAATAGTGAATTATATGACATTTCTGACCAGTGATATGTATACAAATTTCCTTCTGAGGTTTTCCTTTATCAACTCATTTCCTCTTCCTTTCTTGAATGACAGTAAGATGCCGGGACATGCACGGTCATCTTGCTTTGTTGGGGTAAAACTAATTTGGAGGATGACAAAGAAAGAACAAGTAAAGTTTGTCGTTTCCTCCTAGCTTTTTTGAACTACTACTGTACATAATTCTGTACTGCTTATCATCAGGCTTTTTTACTAATGAGACAAATAAAACTCTTAAGCTGTTCAACTCAATAATACATTTTTCTGCTGCCTACAGCTGAAGGAAGATAATATGATAATGTGAATCAATATGTAAGATTTTAATATTTTACAATTCAATATATTTCTAAATATGAAATACTACACAATATGATTCTATGCTAGGATATAGGACATTAAATAGAAGTTCAGTGTAAGAATTGCATTTCAGAACTAAGTAACAAAGATCAAAGATGGCAGATATGCAGAAGAAGGTAGATCACAAAGATAAAATACTGGAGATTTTCCTGTGGAGAGGCCTCACAAAACTGGCATAATTTTTGATGGAAATCAAGTATTTAACTAAAAACTAGAGCATAAAACAGGGTAGCTTTGAGACTTGGGGACTATATTCAGGAATAAGCAAAGGGAGCTTTGAATTCTGTCCTTAATGCAGCATGTATCATGAAGTCTGTTGTGCATGGTTATTGGGCCTATGTGCTCACCAAGACTGACAATGCAGCTGAAAGTGTCTTGAAAGGAAAGTTATCCTGTCTCTATGATATTTTCAGAATTTCTGAATCCCTATTGCTACCAACCTATGGAAGAAGTCAGTAGTGAGGATGACATATCATAGGAAGACACTACTGAGCTGCTGAAGAAATCATTGTGTTATCATTTTAAGCATATCTGATGGAATTTTGGAGGCTAACATCTGAGAATTTTCTATTTTACCTGCCTTTTTTCAGTTGCAAAATTACATGGTACATTTTTGTTGTCTGTTTACATTAATGGGATTACTAAATTCTTCCTTAGTACAGGCTAGTTCACACTCAAAGAGCAGGATTTTAACTGTCTTTTCACTGTTCTAGCCCCTACATATAGAACAGAGCTTGGCATTTAGTAGGCACCTCTATGGGCAAAGCATCAATGAACACATGATACTAAAGAATGATAAGTAAAATTGTATTTTATAAACACTCCCAGGTCCACATTGATTTTTTTCTTCAAAGGATTACCATTATGAAGACAGTTTGATCATATGACTTTAGTGAGGGCCAAAAATTGTATAGTCTATATAATATGATATAATGTGCCCAAATAGCCTCTGTATTTGTTCTTTCAGAAGGCTACCAAACAAAACATTTCCAAGTAGTACTGCACTTACAAAATGTGTCACCTTTAATAAGGAAGCATTAATTATTTCACTAAGTAGTAATAGAAGCTTTGGGGTGAGGGATGCAGAATCTGATTGGAGGAAGGATAAAAGAAGAAAATATTTATTGAATGCCTACTGTATCCTAGGTAGTATGCTAGTTGCTTAAATTAAGTATACCCATCAAAATAAATATTTTACACTATATTTATAAAGAAAGAGAAGATTGGGGAGGTTTTATGAGATGCTCAGTAAATAATTTGCTCAACCAAAATTTTAACCTAGCACTAACTACAATGCTCCAGAATCTCTTTTCAGTCACCTTTTTTGTATTTATAACTCTTCAGCTAATTTGCAAACCATTATTAAAATTGAGTACTTTTGTAGCTATCTCATCCATTATACATCATTTGTTAGTATTGCTCTCAGAGTACAGTGGTTTTTCAGTTTTCAAAGATTATTTTATTTCTGTCATTAAATATATCATTTGTCTTATTACTATATCTCATTATCATATTGAAAAATATGGGTGAATAATACTGAAGGAATTACTTTAACTTGCTGTTTTATTTTAGATAAATACTTTTGGTTAGAGAATCCTATCAATATGCAAATTAAGCAACTAAGTATAAAGTATTATAAGGAAGGAGATCTGATATTAATCAATGAGTCAGGCACTGTAAAAAATCTAAGAACCTGGAAATTATGTTAGCTCAATAGTAATAAGGTGATTAATCTCAACCAACTTTGTTTCTTTCAACTAGATCAACTAGAACAAAGAAATTAAATAATAACTTGGTGAGCTTTGTGTTCTTACATTAGTATAAAAAAATCTGTAATTCTGTGGGTCACTGAATGAGTAGGTATGTCCCTGCACAATTTTTGCAATACATCAATTAGTGTTACTTTCAGGTGATATAGCAGAAAAATTATCAATTTGTTTAATCAGTTAGATGTTCACAAATAATAAAAAAAATGGTAATAGTGAATTTCATTTTTTTTCTTTCTTAGCACAATCTCTCTTATTCAGGTCTTAGGCAGAAATAAGGGGTTTCCTAGAAAGAAAAATTAAAATATGTCCCAAACATTCCACAACATATTTACTCTTAATATTGCACTAGTATAATTGGTAAAAAAATTCACTTCTAATTACAAAAAAGTTTGCTAAAATAACTATCCCAGCCTGTATACTGAATGTAAAAAGAGCAGAATTTTCCATGAGATAATTAATCAGCTATAACTTGAAAACACACAAAGAAGTAAATTGCAATTTATTATTCAAATATAGGCCAAATATTGAAGCAGATATGGCTCCTTTTCTTTCTTTCTTTTTTTTTTTTTAAAGATTTATTTATTTATGCATGTAAGAGCTGGGGTACAGGCCAGAGGTGTGGCAGGTGAGAGGATTCACCAGAGACAGAGTGGGGAGCAGAAAAGGCAGACCGACAAATACACCACTGAGGGGAGCAGTGAGCAAGGCAGGAGAGGTCTGCAGCACCATGTGGGTCCCCTCCCTGGCTGAGTATCAAACTCACACTGTGTGAAGGATGCTTCGCAGTGGGGTGCTCAACCTACTGCAACATCAGGGAGGCCCAGTATGGCTTATTTTCAAATCTAATAGCTATAGTGTTAATTTTATTTGTTTAGTATTAATAATCAGTTGGAAGCCTATAGTAGTATATTTGTATTGTAAGTAACATAAGTTATATTTTTATACTTAGGTTGATATCATTGATTAGTTAGAATAACTGATCATGCTAAAGTTAATTTTCTTTATAGAGGTACTTTTTGTGGCAAATACAATATCTTTACATGTGTGAGTGTGAACGCGAGAACGAGATTTTACTAATTCCTGCAACAACCCTAAAAGATAGATGCCACAGTATCTTTTTCACATAAAAGGTAACTGGAGTTAAGTGATTGATTATATGTCTTACATGTTTATAGAGAAATTGAAATAACTAATTCCAGGGTATATGACTCAAAAATCATGTTATAAACATATAAATAGAAACCGGAGGAAATTTCTAGAATCTAGCTCCATATTTTGTGTCAGTTATTTAGTTTTATACCAGGCAAAACAAGGTTTACACACACAAAAATAATTGGCAATAAAAATAAAATGGAAGATTGACAATAGAAGTAAATTGAAGAAAGGAAATTAAATGAAATCATTTCTTCCTACAATATAGTTTCTTTTAGAAAGAGCAATGATTACAATTGACTTATTCATTTTTAGATGTGATCAATGACTAGAAAATGCACTATAGAAAATGATTACTTCTTGTCATGCCTGAAGGTTAAGTGTTGTCAACAGTTTCCTGTTTTATTTTCAATATATTATTTTCTGCTGGCAGTTTTGTGGGTTAGAGAGAGGGGAAGTAAATAAAAACAAGAGTCTTGTTTCCTTCCTTCCCTTAAGTTGTCAATAAATAATTTAGACTTGTTCTCTATAGTATATACTGTTAGCAACTTCATAATTCAGAGATACACTGCCAATTTATGGGTTTGTGGATACATTGTTCTATGTTTAATTTCAATAAAAATAGTGCATGAGAGAGGTTAGAAGGCTGAAAACCTTGCCACTAAAACATTGAAGGAGAGAATGTTTGTAATGATTTTCCTTGACAGGCTGACTTGAGCATCTGAACATTTTACAAGAAAAACAAGAATTCCATAGACACTGTTCTGGCAAAATTTCAGTATTCACACTGAATGAATTACAAAGTACTATAAATGTCATGACAATGTTGAGCAAGGAACCCTTCTAAGAAGTAAACAGTGTATCAGGTTAAGTATTTTAAGAGTCCAAGTTATTATGTTTCTACGAATGGAACTTGAAAACAAAGAGAATGTGTCCAAATCAGGTAGTCATAAAGGGATACTTTACATAATTTATATAATATGTTATATAATTCCTTCAGAAAAGCAACTAATGCAATGTACAAAAAAAGTCTTACATAGATTCAATGCATTTGATTTTCCAGGTAAATAAGTTTGCTCATTTAAAATATGGCTAAGCCTTTAGACAATGGAGTACCTACAGCTTTGAGAAGTAATAACATTAGAGAAATTTAGAAGCAATCACAAATTTTCAAAATACATTTGTATATTTTGAAAACATTTGTACATTCATGAGGAGAAAGTCAAGGACAGAAACAATCTATAAAGAAGCTGGGAGGTTTGCAACAAAGAATCCTTGAATCCTCAAAGACACTTAGGCTACATCCATATCTTGACCATTTTTTGACAATTGTAAACGCCTTGACAATGAACATGAGATTTTATATATATTTACAAATTAGTGTTTTCACTTTCTTTTAATAATATGCAAAGGTACAACTGCAGAATATGGTAGTTCTATTTTTAATTTTTTCGAGAAACCGCCATACCATTTTTCATAATGACTACCAATTTACATTCCTGTCAGTCATACATAAGGGTTCTCTTTTTTTCCACATCCCTGCCCACACTTGTTGTCTTATCTTTTCTATAACAAGCATTCAAACAGGGGTGAAGTCACATCTATTGTGGTTTTGATTTGCATTTCCATGATAATTAGTGATACTGAACACTTGTTAATTTTTATTGGTCTTTTATAAGTTTTTTTGTTTGAGAGTTGTCAATTTACATATTTTCCATTTTAATAGGGTTATTTATTTATTTATACTATTGAACTACATGACTTTCTTATATATTTTGAATGTTGATTTTTAGTAAGACATTTGTTTGCCAGTATTTTCTCCTCTTCCATAAATTGCATTTTCATTCCTCATGTGTGATGAATTTTAATTTGATTTTTCTTTTGTTATCTCTGCTTTTGGTATCAGAATTTAAAAAAAAAGCTATCACAACCATGATCAAGAAGACTTTCCCTGTTTTCTTTTATTTCTAGTTTATTGAGAGTTTTTACTATAAAAAGGTGTTGAATTCCATAAAGTTTTTTTTCTCTGTCAATTAGATAATAATATGATTTCTTTATTCTGTTTAAATAGAGCATCTTTAATTTGTGCATGTTAAACCATTTTTGTAGCCCAGGGATAAATGCCACTTGGTATGATGCATAATTTAATGTACTGTTAAATTTGGATTGTTAATATTTTGTTGAGAATATTGCATGTATATGTATAGGAATGATTGACTTGTAGTTTCTTTATTGTGATGTCTTTGGCTCTGGTATCGATGGTGCTGATGTAAAAAATATGTTTGAAAGGGGTCCTTAGAATAAGTGTTTTTTTCTCTTTTAAAGGATTGTTATTAGCTCTTCTTTGAATATTTGTTAGAATTTACCAAGCTCTAGTCCTGGACTTTTCTTGTTGAGAAGTTTTTCATTACTGATAAATCACCATTGGTCTGTTCATGCTTTCTATTACTTTGTAGATTAATTTTATTAAATTATATGTTGGGAATTTATCTATTTCTTTCAAGTTGCTTAGTCTATTAAGCATGCAATTGTTCAGTCCCTTATGATCTTTTTTTTCCCTTTGAGGCATATGTTGAAGTGTCTCCTCTTTCTTTTCTGATTTTATTTGAATTGTCTCTGTCCTTTAACTAGTATAGTTAAGTGTGTTGATTGTATAATTCCATAAGTCCAACTCTTAATGTTGTTTTTTTAAAAAAAATATTTTGTAGTCTGTTTTTCATTTATTTCTTTCTAATTCAGTCATGTCATTCCACCTAATAATTTGGGCCTAGTTTGTTCTCTTCCTAGTTCTTTGAGGAGTAAAGCTAGATTGCTTATCACAGAACTTTATTCCTTTTAGTATTAGTATTTTGTTGAGAAATTTTGCATGCATATTTATAGGAATGATTGGCTTATAGTTTATATTCTTGTGATATCTTTGTCTGGCACCAGTGGTAAGTTGTAGGCTTCTTCTTAGTGCTCCTTTTGCTACATCCTATTTTTATATATTGAGCTTTCATTTTCATGTTTGATCTTTTTATAATTCCATTTGATTTATTTTTCCACATAATGGTTGTATAAGGGTATACTACTCAGTTACTGGTAGTTTGTGAATTTTCCCATTTTTTACTGTTTTTGACTTCTAGTTTTATTACACTGTAGGAAAAAAAAAACACTCGGAATCATTTTATCTTCTTTCCTCTGCATCTTCTTAAAAGGGCATGTTAATTCTATTTACAAGGACTTCACCCACATGACAATATAATTTTGAAAGATTCTACTTTCCAATACCATTATATTGTGCATAAAAGCTTCAAATGTGAATTTTGGAGGACAACAAATTTTCAGTCAATATAACTCCCTCATTTCTATTTGACAAAACAGCAAGTTGATAGAAGAGCAAGTTATTTCTCTAAGAGGAAGTTCAAACCTGAACTACACAAGATCCTTCATCATGCCCTAAATATATATATTGTGGTATATATATATATACCATATCACTGTACTGGATACCTCAAGCCCTTCTCAGACCTATTTGGGGAACCTCTTCTGCTTTCTTAGTAAGCCTCATTATGTGAGTAATAAACCTTTCATAACCTCTTAATAAACATCATCAGTCTCATTATTTGAACCAGATTTTGGGGATGTAATCAGTCTGACATCTGCCAGGTGACCACACTGATAACAAATGAAGAATGAGTAAACTCTGTGGTCACATTTGCTTTTATTTTTCTTGAAATATCTATGCTATACCATTAACAGATTTAACACAGCTAGACAGAAGCACACAAAGTTTTGAATAGCCTCCAATAGAGCACAATAATGTTCAGTAATTATCTCTAAATTCTATAACACATTCTCCCTGAACCAAAGATTCAGCTTTTCATTATATAGCATATAAATAGCACTAATGAAGGAATTTTGGTTAATATAATTTAAAATTTCAAAGTGCCACTTGAATAAAGATATCACAATGTAATCAGTATTGAGTTGTTCTCCAACTTTTTGCTTTCTTTTTCTATACATATCATACTCATATTTGCATGCAGAAGACCCCTGGAACAGCTCAAGCATATATGTCTCTGTGTTCAGATCAGAGGATAAACGACAGTTCATCTTCCAAAGGATTTAAGCAAAAGGTTGAATTTTGATGGTGATGATTGGTTTGAGAGGGAGGCATACTATGTTTAGGACTAGAGAATGGAGTCCACCTAGTTTTGTGGATTGATAAAGGGGATTCATAATTGAAAACTGTAACTGTTTTCAAAATTGTAAAGAAAAGAGTCTCGAAAGGCAAAAAATCAATACATATCAGACTTACATATTTACAGACCATACATATTTTACTGTTGCTCTAAGAGAAAAATCAACATTTTCAACTTAATTTATAATAGTATCCATGACCAAACCCATCCTCACCATAAGGTTTTACTGTTATCATACTCACTTCCTATGCTTTACCTATATCGGTAAAATACACACACACACACACACACATTAAGTATATATATATATATATTTAATTTTCTGTTTTTGACTTCTTGTTTAAGTCTTAGCTTATACATCATTTTCTCGTGAAAGCTTTCTCTGATTGCCTTAACTAGATCACATATCTGATATTTGCATTCATGACATTCTCTACCTTTGCTATGAGGTATTTAGTAGAGTTTTGTATTTTTTAGATTATTTAGTTAATAAATATCTTAGTACAATGCAATTTAGTTAAATGTTTTATCTCTCCTTGATCATACTAGTTGTCCTATGCTAGCCCTATTTCGGACCATATTAAGTGCAAAGACATTTTTTTTTTTTAAAGACAAATGGATGAGTGACTACAATATTGCTACTTGAATTCATTTAACCCTATGTACCAAAACACATATTTTTATCTCACACATTTTGAGTCAGGGATTTGAACTGGTGCTGCAGTGGCTGCGGTTTGCATCATAGTGCTTTGCTTAACCAATTGCGCCACCAGAGAGGTCCCCATGTTTTATTTCAATAGATGTGTCAATGAACAAAGAACACCTCATCCTTTAAAAATGTTTAAATGTTATGGAATGATTTGAAAAAAAAATCAAATTTTTTATATCAAAAATTACTATCAACATTACGAAGAAAAGTAGAAATCATGCACTGGTTGCAAAATTTTCTGCTTAGATATCATTTTTTAAAAAAGAAATTGAGTCTCCAATCAGTTATTTTCAAAGTAATGGTATTCAACAACTACTGAATTATTTAAGTTTGGGCACACATCAAATGCTTTCTGTTATTAACTCAAACTGATAAATAGAATAAAAATTATTTTTAGAATATGCATTTTTAATATTAACATTTAAACAACAGTCAAAAGTGAAAAGAAAGCATAAATAGCTGAAATTTAATATAATTTAATATAGTATTAGAAGACTATTCCCACATTCATATAGAAAGTGAACATATCAGTTACTATATATTTAAACAGCATATTGTAAATAATATAGGACAGCTATTGATATAAGAAAACATCATTCACCGAATATCTTTTGTGGTTACTGAAAGTTACTATGATTTTAAATCTATAGTTGGTGGTACTTTAATACAAAAATTATTAGTTAAGGGTACCAAAAAACCTCCAAAAGCTTATGATGTCAGTACTTCATCAATATTCCTATAACCCTTCTGCAGCTTTAAGATCATATCCTGTTTACACCAAGTGGCCCATACCTTATATAGCTTCAATCCACTTGAAAGCTTTCTATAACAAGACTGCAATTTAAGGAGATTTTTGTGGTGAAGATAGGCTGATAATTTTATTTTACTTTATTCAAGTCTTGGTTTCAGAGATGTTTCTTTCAACTTATTTACTTAAAGAAAGAAAACTTCCTGGAAAAAAATGATAAGTCAAGATTTAAGGGTAAGACTGATGAGAGGTAGGTCTGGGTAACTGGGGAAAAGCATACAGAATGTGATAGGTGAAGCCGGTAAGATATATTTAGAAAAATACAAACATTGTTAAATGCAAAGTGTAAAATACAATAAAGGCCAAATCACACAGAATCTTGCACCACTTATTTTAAAGAGAGTACATGCTTTAACAGAGGAAAACAATTGTATTTTATAAGCCTCTGATCAAGATAGCTATTGGCAGGTAGAAAACAAAATTGGAAACAGGAAAACTAACCAAAAGATCCTTTTAATGATCCAGGTGAGAATTTGAAATACAATTAGAGTTGTGTTGAGGAACAGTAGAAACCTTTGTACAATGAAAAATTAGCAGCAATTGTGGATTTTTTTTTATCTTTGTCAAACTTAATTCAGAATAAAAGTGGCATTCAGTTCTTGCGTTAAAAAAGGTGTTGACACTTAAATACAGGTGGAAGAGTAGAAATGTAATTATATTATTTCAGAAAATATATTTATTAAAAATTAGAGATAAATGAACAATTAAGAGTCATCTTCCTTGACTTATAGACTCAGACTTATTATTTTTCAGGCACATAACACGTAAATATATTTTGAATGGTCATTTTCTGTATGAACAAAAACAAATATAAAAATAAACTTTAGAAGAACTAAGAAATTCTTCTATATACTTACTCTTTTCAGAGTATCGTGTTTGTGCTTGTAACACTATATTTTTTTTCCTCTTCACTTAGTATTGTGTAGAATATATGATATTTATTAATTTGTCCTGTCTTAAAACAAGTTGAGATATATCACAATAATAGCTATTCTCAGAGACATCATTAAATAGCAGCATAGAATAAACAATGTGGAAAAAAAAAGTAGAAAAATGTTGGAATAAAATTATAATTTTACTTCAGTTTCTTCATGTGCCCTGAGCTCTAATTTTAAACCTGTGTCAGTCAAGAATTTTCTCTAATCTGTGGCTTTTTTTTTTTTTTTTTTGCATTGGGTATTTTACTCTTGTACACAGACTGGCACTTCTTTTTGACCCCTAGCACTGCTGGGAGCTTACCTCATAGGACCTTCAGTTATAAGGATTTTCTTTTCAAATGTGTTAAGTATTCTGAAACAATCTCACCAGGGCACATGGAGTCTTCGTGTTCTCAAAATATTCAGTTTTGTTCCTGTAAAAGAATGTCCTTAGAAGCACCAGACCTCACTGCCATTCTTAAGAAACATGATTGCTTTAATATTCAAATGTCATTTCCATGAGATACTCTTGGTCCTTCCCTTCCATCTCCCAAGTATGAAAATACTCCTTTTAGATCTCCCACGTGTCAAGGTGACTAAGGAATTATAAAAATAACCTGATTCTGGGAAAAACATAGAAGCACCTTTAAAAATGCAGAGCCTAAGTCATCATTCATCAAAGGATAATGTCGCAAGGACATTAAACACTTGTTCAAGGTCCCTCTATTGCCATATGAAATAATGAAAATCTGACTTGTTCTTCCTCCAGAGCCCAAAGACTCGCCATAATACTAGGCTGCCTTTAGTTTATTGTGTGTAACATTATTTTCATGAGTTGCACAAAAATTAATGAGGTTAAAATATCTTATTTGAAAATACTAACTACTGTATCATTGTCTTAAAGATTAATATTGGTAATTATTATATTAAAATTTAGCAATTTCCTCAGGACACTGCTTGCCATGTGGCTGCCCCAAGACATAGCTTTTTCCTTTCTTATACCCTTCATACAATAGCGCATGGATTTGGGGTCAGTGTCCTCTTTAATCTTTAGTTTCCCTCCCTTCTTACTAGAAATAACAGACTTCAATGAAAAGCAGTTCAAATCATTTACTCATTTTTATGTTGGATTATTTTTCTTATTATCAAGTTGGAATAGTTTATTGTATATTCTGGTATATTAATTTATAAGGAAAAGTTGAGTTGGTGATGCTTGTGATATAATAGCCAAAGAGATAGTTAAGGCATACAAATAAATAGTTAAGATTGTGCCTAAAGTTTTGACTGGAAAATGGATGACTTCAGGGACATCATTTCTTTAAAAAGAAAAAAAGAAGTTTTTTAGTGTTTTGAGGAACCTCTGCACATATTTCCATGGTGACTGGAACCATATACATTCCCACCAGTATTGTAGTGGGTTTCTTTTTTACCACAATCTCACTGGCATTTGTTGTTTCTAATATTTTTTAATATGGATCATTCTCACTTCTGTGATGTGGAATCTCATTGTGGTCTTGATTTGCATCTCCCTAATAATAAGAAATGTTGAACATTTTTTCAAATACCTGTTCTCCATTTGCATTTCTTTTTTGGAGAAGTTTTTCTTAGCTCTTCTGCCCGTTTTTTTTTTTAATATAAATTTTTTAATTTACATATATTTGACATCAATTGTAATCCCCATGTATTCCCCATCACCGTAACACCAGTGCACCATCACCTC
>JAGFMF010011678.1:2151514-2174364 GCA_019455555.1 Galemys pyrenaicus | reverse complement strand
ACTATCTGTGCTTTAGGTGTTGTACCTCCAAAGATGTCATTGATGTGTATGTCATGTAGGGTTTTGCCTACTTTTTCTTCTAGAAATTTTATGGTTTCACGTCTTATGTCTAAATCCTTAATCCATTTTGAGTTGATTTTTGTGCATGGTGAAAGTTCTGCCCGTTTTTTGAATGACCTGTTTACTTAGTTTTATTGAATTGTATAATATCTACCATATGATCCAGCAATACCACTCCTAGGAATCGAGAAGACACAAAAACACTAATTCAAAAGGAAATCTGCACTTCTATATTTGCTGTAGCACTGTTTACAATAGCTAAGATAGTGGGACATCCAAAATGTCCCAAAATAGATAAGTAGATCAAGAATATGTGGCATATGTACATAATGGAATACTACTCAGCAATCAAAGAAGATAAACTCATGCCATTTATGGCAACATGGATAGAGCTGGAAGGGATTATGCTAAGAGAAATAAGTTAGAAGGAAAAAGAAAAATATTGAATGGATTTACTCACATGTGGAAGATAGAAAAACTGAACAATGATTCAGTAAAAAGACAAAACTTGCAAGGTGGTTATAGATCTGAGGCATACAGCAGGAGAAGGGCAGGAGAGTGGTCAAAACAGGAGGGAAGAGCGCAAGGGACTGTGGTGATGGATCACAGATGCTATAATGAGAGATCTGGGAGAACTCAGGGACTATACTGAGGGGTTAAATCAAATACTGTACAAATATTAAAAACAATGCAAGAAAATAAATATATGCATTTAATGATATTAAAAATTATTTTTAAGAACATTTATTCTTTTACGGTAATAAAATTAAAATAAACCTGAAGTCATTCTGCAAATATTATACTAATCAAGACATTTTACATAAAATATTACACTTGAATTTTAGTTCCTAATTAAAATATAAAAATTAATGTTAAAATAATCTGTAATAAAAATACATGTTTTCATCAAAATCAAATTATGAAAATTTAAACACTACTTTGTTCCAGTATCTCATCTTCTACATAATGTTTTCTAGATTTGATAAAAATCATGAATTCTAGAACTTAAATGGGATTTTGTTTTTTTTCCCAGCTCCTCATTCTGAAATAGATCAAACTTGTAGAAAATGTGAAAGTGAAATATAATAAAATCTATGTGATCTTTACTTTCAGGTAGGGTCATTTCCATGTATTATCACATTTGTTTTCTGTATATGAATAAATGTGTTTTATAAGTGTTTTTGTGTTATTTCACTGAATCATTTGAATGTCACTTCAAACGTATAAGGAAAAATATCCAAAATTTGTATCAAAGCAAAAAAGACATTACCAAGCATTTGGTAAGATTGGCACTGAGCAGGATTTTCTTTTTTCTTGGCAAATCTGCAGCTCTACAAAGGTGTAAATGTGTAGGTTATTTTTCCCTAGAAAGGCATACAAATAAATAGAAAGGCATACACAAAGAATAATAGTTAATACACAAGGAGATTAAATTCTGTTGTAAGCCAACTCTAAGCTGGCTACATAATCTTAACCTGCTACCTGCTATCAATCCCTTCTAAATACATAACACACACAAAAAAGTGGTAACATGCCCTTTCCCACAGTATATCACAAAGACTTGCTTCTGTGTTTATTGCTGTCTCCCACTCTTTCCCTCGCTCACTCTGAGGGAAGCAAGCTGCCATGTTTTCTGTGCCATGAAAAGGCCTGTGTAGGGGGGACAAAGCCCTCAGTACAACCATGAGGAATTGAATATTAATGATGAAGGATGAAGGTGAGCTGGAAACTGGTCCTCCATTTCCTGCTGTTGTCTCTGGTGAAATCTTACTTGTAGTCTTGAATTCCACCCTACTCAGCTAAGCTATTTTCTGTTTACTGACTCACAAAAACTGTGAGATAGTAGATATTTGTGATTTTAAACTGCAAAATTTGGGGATGATTTGTGTATATAGTATAGGTAACCATAGAGATTTTGTTACCAGAAACATTGTTCTTTCTTAAATACATAAAAATGTGACATTGACTTTAAAACTGAGCAGTGGAATTTTGAAGAGCATGGTATACAGGCCAGAATTGTCTTTAATATATCATTAGAAGAGAACTAAAATTTGCTGCTGGTGAAAAAAAAAGGAAATGAGAAATATGTTACTGGAACTGGAAAAAGTGGGAATATTTTGTATGCAGAAGCAAAAGAAAGAGAAGCAATAATGTCACCTGCAGAAATATGGAAGGAACAGTGTACCTAACAAATTGCTTGACTTAGCCAAGTAAATTTTCAAGTAGTGTTAAAGATCCACTGGGAATATCTTGTTGTTTATAGTAAAATGTGAGAGGAACAGAGATAAATTTTAGGAAGAACTATTAAACATGGAGAGGAAGGACTTGATGCTATTGAAAGTTTGAAGTCTTTCCAAATTGAAAATCACTCCAGTATTCTAAGACCATCTAAAAAAATATCTGGTTCAGGAAACTACTAGTAAAATATGGTCTAGAGAAGAAATTGAGGGTACAACTAGTATACTTTTGTTAAGGACTAAGAGTACTAAGACTGTTCTTCAGAAAACTATTCTTCAATCTCATAGACTTTAATGAGATTAAATACAGTGCCTCCCAGTTCCTTGCAATTAAACAATAAGACCAGAAATTCAATAGCTTATCTCAAAGATATTTGTGGGTGTGACTTTTATTTTAAAAAGTAGACAATCAGATTCACAAAAAATCTAGAGATTTTAAACAATTTGAATTTGTAGATACCTTGCCATTTTAGGCCAACAGATCAGAAATAGTACAAAAAACAAACAAACAAACAAAAGAAACCCACAGAACTGGATCTACAAAGCTGTAGTTTTGTAGTTTTACCATGAAGTAGGCAGAAACTTCTCAACCACAAATGTATAACCTTTTCTAAAAAGGAAGTATAATTTCAGAGGGTGGAAACAAGATGTTTAGCAAGAGTCAAGAAACAGATTATTCTGGGGTCTTATGACGTTAAAGAAATCCTAGCGGATATTAAAATCTCTATGGACTAGTAACTTTCTTGTGCCCCATTATTTGAACAGAAACATCTAGACATTACCCATGCTTGTTCCATTATTGTATGTTGGTTGTATATTAACAGATACCTTATCTCTTTAATTCTACAGACAACAGCTCAGGAGAAACTTCCTAAGGAGCCTTATCTACACTTACAGCCAAGACCTAGAAAATGAAATTCTGGAGATAGAAACTAAATGAGATTTTTATGTGAATTTTTAAGGCAGTTAAAATAAGATATTAAATGTTGGGGTCCAAAGGAGACCCTGTGACAGATGTCCCGGAAATGCTTCAAGCCAGCCTCTCTTCCTATTATTCCTGCCTTTGTGTATTCCCACAGTGGGAGTATAATTTGGACCTAAAGACTCAATTTTAAAGAGGACAATGCAAAACTTTGGATGTCACTTCAAGTGGTACCAAGCAAAGCTAGAAGTTGAATTACAGAGATTAAAAAGTAATGTTAGTTTTAAAGTTAGTTTTGGCCTAATTTGTTACCTAAGTATCATTAACTCTGCAGATGCAGATAATAAAATGCTGATACAAAAGAAAGGCAACAAGTAGGAATATAATCATATCAAATAAATCAATTTACTTAAAACGAAATGACTTTAGTTTTCAGATGGACAGGGCAAACAAAATATCAAAAAAGAAGAAAAAAATAATATCGTTGGTAACACATTAAACATTTGTGATAAAATATTTGATTTCTAATAATAGAACATTATACAAAATGGAATATTTCTAGGACTTGGGTGTTTTACTTACCATATTTTCTCAAGAAAGCAGGACTAATTAAAACAACATGCCAACCCAATAAGTGAACTACATTCCAAAATGATAGCTGGACAACAAACTTATAAAGTACTAGTGTTACTTATGCAATGTAAGTATAGGGGGAGCAAAAAATCTGCCCCCCCAAAAAATATTCTTTGCAAGGGGCTTATTTTGTTGGATTGACTAAAGGCTGGGTGGAAGTTGTTTTTATTTCTAAACTTCTCTCTCTAAGGGTCTATTCCAGGAATACCTAATCTCTTTATCCCTTTTTACTGGGGAAGGCAGTTTCCCCAGTGTATACCCTAGCTGAATTTCCCCTTTCTTGCCTCATATTCACTTTATTCATCCTAACTGAGCTACTTAAGCTAGCATGTAAATCTATGTATATGAGTTAGTCCGCCTCATGTGCAGGAGGTATGTACGTCATTAAACTTCTCTATGACATTTTCACATCAAATTATTTGATGCTTATCTGATATTTGCCAGCCAGGAGGAACCCAGAGTTATGGGATGATTTCCTTTTTCCTGTCATAAGATATTTTGAGGAAGAAATGGATCCTACATTCAACATATTGTGTGATTCAAAATGTGAAAGATCATAAAAAGAAAAGTAAGTGTGTATTTCTTTAACTGCAAAGAGGAAAGTAAAATAGATGCTTTGAAACAACAAAAAAAATATTTTGCAAAAAATTGTGCTTCAAATATAATGCAATTTAAAAGGTGGCATTATTTGTAGTAATTGATCAAATATAAAAATGGGGTTTTCTAAAATTAGAAGTTCATACATTCATTGATCAGATAATTCAGCAGATTATTTTCTTTTATGCATGATTTCTTCCTATAATATCCTTACACTATTAAGGTGACAGTAATTTCACTATGCAGTAGAATTTTTCATGAATATGATTCCCTTTCTATAAGGTATTAGGCTTATAGTTCATTTTCTCTGTAAATATCTCCTAGAACACCATCATGAAATTAAACTAAATTGTTATAGTAAGTATAATCTTATTTTAAGAAAAATTTTATCGGGTTTTCAATTCCATAGTGACCAAGATTAACTGGTTAATTAAATTGCACTATGTTGCAAGTATTACTTTGGCCTCAACAGAAATCAGTACTTAAAAATAAACCCAAAATGACATTAATTTTTTAATATATAATATAAACTTCAGAGATATTTTCATAGAATCTCATCTCATTATGAATTATTTTCATTTTTTCCTATTCTTGTATTTGTTTATATAGTTTTAACTCCAGTTTTTCCTAGCAAGATTTAATTAAAATTAAAATGTATTTTATTATGCAAATAGTGGCTATCTCTGGGTAATTTTCACATATTCTTATTTTAAATTAAAAGCATTTTTCATATAATGTTTTTCAGAATAATTTTTGGCCATGCATTTGCTCTGCTTTTAAAATTAGGAAAGCGAAAATAATTCTTAATAAAAACTAATTATATGGATAATTTAACAAAATGAACACTTGGGCCTCAAAACTTTACATATTATATATCCTTTGGGTTTGGCACTTCATGTGACTATTTGGTTTTAATTATCATATTTTTATTTCACACACTGTGTCAACAGTGTGTAAAATAATATTAAAACTTATTTGTATTAAATTTTCCATGCCATAGTTAGGGAAACTATGTAAAATAGCAAATAAACATAAATGTTGTTTAAAAATACATAGAAGGACAAGCACAGCAAAATGTACTATGAAGTAAAATGAAACAAAATAAGTCTCTGAATATGTTTTTATTTTTAATTAGTAGCATACTGTTTTATTCATCATGCTGGCATTTGTCTCATACTCATTTACAAACACTTTGTTGATTTCATCCATCTCCTTCTTCACCATATAAGTACACTTCAATGTACTCAAAATCAGGATCTAAAATACAAATAAATATGCATATGAAAAGATAACTAAAAGGTGGTTTGGCATCTATTTAAAAACGTCTCCCTACGTGTTGACATGTTGTTTCATTTCTTTCTCTACTCAATAATTTTCTTTATGCTGGGTAGGAAAGTATACTTATCTTCGCTCTCCTTATGAGTGCCCCCTGCAAAACGTCAATCATTTGCCTTTATTACTATAAAAGTATTACTTCACCCTGTGTATGTCATTGCTATTCACTCTTCTTTAAAAACAGAAATCTAACACTTACTTTTACTTTCTTGCCCAGAAATGTCAGCCTATAAACTTATTTCAGAAAAATCTATACACTCTATATAGATATGAATTCATCATCCAACTATTTAACCAGTTTTGTTTTAATACTAAACATGCTAAATTTTTCAAATATTTCATTTTCGCTTATCTTTGAAGATTATCCACTTAATCAAAATATGATTTAGATTTAATCTTTTAATATCTTTTTGCTTTTAAAAAAATCTTATATTTTAAATTTCCCAACTAATTATTAAATATAATCTACATGTGACAAACACATATTTCTCTCTCATAAAAAGTAAGAAATATAAACTTATATATCGAGGGCCCTATAATAAATATTAATCCTTCAAGGACCTCTTTATATCTTACAGATACTGCAGAAGTTCATGGCTATGTAGATTTGGGATAAAAGCATGGCTTTTTGCAGACTAAAGTTAAAAATGTTAATTGTCCTCAATTTTTAACTCTCAATTTTTTCAGCAAAATTGCTTTAAAATTCCTATATTTTATATAATTATTCTAATGGCTAAAGTATTTGATGTTGTTTTCAAATTTAGAATGCATCAAAATTACTGTAGATTTAATAAAAACCACACAGGACCATGTAAAATACATGGATTAGTACCATGGACATTTTATTTTTTAATATAGGCCATGTGAGTGACCTATGCGTTGTGTTTTGTTTTGCGTTCTTTCTCTGTGTCTCTCTATGTCTATGTGTCTGTCTGTCTGTCTCATTCTCTCTCTGATTTAACATACCAGATTTAAAGAGCCTTAATATGAATCACTGCATATGACTTATAATAGGTACTTAGAAATTATAACTATTGTTATTAACAGTGATGTAAATGTAAATCTAATGAGAGGAAAACTGACCAGAACAGGAATACGACCATTTAATCAGAAAGAGAGTTCAAGAGTAAAATTTTCTTTAACAATCTGTAAGCCTGGATTCTATTGCAAGGGAATAGGGCAAAACTGTCTAATTTTAAAAATTATCTAATGAATATATTTTTAATTAATGTACTGCTTTCTCAAAACTCCTTTATCTTTTGTTCCTATGACCACAATTAACAAAACCTCTGCATTTTCTTTGAATTAGCTAAAATTATCTAGAATATGGAAAGTAAATACATTTGGCTATGGTATTGTGTATATGTGGGCATATTATTAAACATTTCAGAGCTCAGTCTGGCCCTGGTCCCAGGAATCCTTTTACCTGTAGTAGAGGTGGCCAGCTACTGTAGAGTGGTGTATATCACCTAGCAACTAATTGAAGCAATAGTGTACTAAGGAATGAACCAAGTTGCCTAATGGAGAATAGAAGGAAAGAGAAAAAGCCTTTAGTGTTATTTTGCTTTAAAAACTATCTAAAATACAGAATAGCTTACTGAGATACCAAGGAAAATGTTTATATTTACATAATGTGCAGCACTGGCCAAAACTTCAGAAAAATCAAATAATCTCTTTGTGTGGATTTATTTATGTAGTTGCCTATTTATGCATGCATATATTTTAATAAATTCCAATTCAAATGAATGTTTTTAAAAGCTATTAAAATATTTACATTGCAGACATGTTTCTATATGTAACACTTCTTGTTTCATAATTATTTACATAACATCACCCATGATTGTATTTTATTAATAGCTGCCAATTTTGTGCAAGATTCAAAATACCTATAAGAGTCAAGCATTAAGCTAAAACTGGCTCTTTTTTACCATTGCTATGTTTGCCCAAACAGTAGTAACCATAATGCAGCATGATAATAAGCTCTTATAGGCAAGGTTCAACCAATGGGTATGGGGCAGGAGGCAAAGAATAATCATCCACCTAGTTAATTCATTGTTGAACAACTCTGAGAGTCATCCCTTAAGCTGTTCTATAGGTCCAGAGAGGAACTGCGCATTGCCAGTAACCCATAGCTGTGCATCAGTAATGCAGCTGTAGATTGTCTTTCCTCTTTCAGTTACTTTGCAAAGCAATGGGTATTACAAACTTAAACACTTGGGACTGGAAGTATCTTGAAACAGACTGCCTAGAATAGGACTCTGAAAATACAACATCTAATAGTATAAACAAGGATTCCACTTGAGGTGGTAAGTGAAGTGTTATTACCTGCATATGGCAGCATCAGAATTCCTAAAACTCATAAAGGTATTGATAGGAGATAGGTGCATGTGGAAGATAAAGCTGACGAAACTCTGGGCTCTGAAACAACTCAGGCACTAGAATGCTATTTAAAGATATTTGAAATTGACTGGCTTTTGTTAACTGCTCTAGAAGTCTGGAAAAGGAAAATGACAGACTTGGGTTACTTTATTATTAACTGAAAGCACTCGGAAGGCCTCCAGGGTGACTTTAAAGATATATTCATCTCTTCAAACTATAATGCAATTTGTGCTGAAAATAATTTTTGCCCACATTTTATCTTATACATGATATTAGTGCATACAAGACTTATTTGGAAGCATCAACAGATACCCTACGCAGAAATCCAATTCTTAATGAGAAGGGTATGGGAATCTGATTACTGAATGGCAAAATTACTTGCATAATCCTAAAAATCTTGGAACCAGTGTTTTTCAGCAGCAATGACCTAAAGAAGAGCCTTTACCTTTGTTATACAAATATAATCTCAACTTTTGTGGACCCAGCAAAGAAACTACCTGAAGCAGATGATTTGCAAGATGATGCAGTCTCCCTCCAAATTGTCTCCGTCTTACTTCTTTTCCCTATTGCTTCCAGACTATTTACCAGAGAGAAATGATTCAGTCTGTGTTCCAGGAGAAGACATTAGTTACTCCAAGATAATGGCAAGACCTAGTAACAATTAGATATATGTATGTGTGTGTTTGTGTTATATATGTTATAAATATATATATAAAACACTGCAGCATACAGTAGCATATAATCATAGTTGTAGTGTATTATAAAGTACTTTACTATATAGTATTATATTATTTTATCGAAAATAAGTGGAAAAAAAACCGATGTAGTAATTCTCAGGTTTTTTCCCCACTTTTAAAGAGATAAATAAGAAATGTTAAGTTATATATAAAAATTAAAAGAGAATAAAACAAACCTAATGATTTTAAAAACAGGACAAAGCAAAATACAAGAAAATTAAAAATCTATGCATAACTGAATTTTGTATTATAATCAATCCCAACACATGTAATTTAAATTTTCCAATATACATTTTTAATTATTATTCCATTGATGATTTAAATATATCTGCTTGAGGGCAGACAGGAGCACAGGGGACTGAGGTGATGGTTCACTGGTGATATGGTGATGGGGAATACATGGGGATTACAATTGATGTCAAATATATATAAATTAAAAAAAGTTAATATAAAAAATTCTAGATATTATTAAACCATTTGCAAATGTATTGAATTAAAATTTAAGATGAATATCAAAATAAAAGTGAAGGAAAATGTTAAAATAAATAAATAAATAAATACATCTGCTTAAACTTATAAATAGCAATGGCAATCAACTGGTTTAACCAAAAAACCTCACTGTTTGGAAAAGTAAATGTGATTCTCAAATAAACAACTTATTTTTATTTTGTTGATATAGTGATAAGTCTTTAATATCTTGTCTTACTTTACCTTACATTTTTTCATAGTCAGTTTTTAGTTAGGGATTGATGTCATAAAATAGAGATACATAGAATGAGAAAATATATATAAAAAAGTGTAAAATACAGTGAGAAAAGACCCAGAAATATCTAGTATCTACAGAATATCTATGAACCGGTTTTTTTTGTTGTTGTTGTTTGTTGTGTTTTTTTTTTTTTTTGTAAATGGTTTTATCTTAGATATGTAAACAGGGTTTCAGGTTACAGGTCTTCCTAGTGTTCACTGTGGATAGAGCTGTGTTCTTGCTCATGTGCAGACTTGTGGGCATCAGTTATTTTTCACATAGTGGCATAAATAAATTTGTGTGTGTGAAGCTTTGGCTTCCACTGGTGTTCATATACCTGTCACTCAGGTGCAGTGGCAGGAAAGCTGCTGGAAATGTGCAGGAAGACAAAGCTCAACAATCTGTGAAGAAAAAACAAAATACAAACACTTCTGAAGTAGGAACCAGTCAAGGGGAAAAAGGCTTCATCTGGAAGGACTTGATGATATTTAACACCTACTGTATATGTTTCCCAAAGGCGACATCTCAGTAACATGTTCATTAGTAAGCTTTCTAATATTTTAGTTCAATTATTTTGCATAGTACAGATAAAAAAATCTTAATCCAGCCTTCTATAAATGGAGACATGTTATTTTCATATTCTAACAATTGTATGTATCGCTGCAAAAATCAGTGTAGAGCATATATATATATATGTTTTTTAAGTTGATGAGAGAGATCTTTGGAGAGATATCCCGGAGTGAGATCTTACTCATAAGGTATTTCCACTTTCAGTTTTTTAAGATAAATCCAAAATGATTGACCAGTTTACATTTCACCAATGGAGCTTCTCTTCCTTGCACCCTCCCCAGTATTTTTTTTTTTCTTAAGTATATGAAATTCTCATGATGTGAGATATCAGACTGTGGTTTTAACCTGATGCCCTTTATTGAAAGAATGGTGAACTTTTTCCTCTGCCTTTGGCCTTCTGGATATTCTTTTTAGTAGAATGGCCTGTTCATATATCCATTCCATTTATTAATTGCATTATATTTTTATTTTATTGTTAAATTGTATGCTTTTTATATATCATGGCTATTAATCCATCATGAGTGTGTCACATATTTTTAAAATGTTTCTTTCCATCATCTAGTTCAGGAACCAGTATCTCATACTCCTTAAACATTCATAATCATTCTAGATTATCTTTGAAATTAATTAAAATACATATACCAATTAAAAGTGTTAAAATCATTACTGTCAACATAATAACTTTTCACAAATGGGACATGCCATATAATAATGACCCTGAGTATAAACATTATTTCATCTTTGCAAGAAGCCTGTTTTTGGATACTATTAACCCATCTTCCACTTACATAGTAACTACTATGATATTCATCATACATATTGAACTTTATATGGATAAAGTCATAAAGTATATATTTTTGTCTCACTAGTTTTGTTTAAATACCTTTGAATTAAGTCAATTATATTTTTGCTTATTATACTTGTTTATTCATTCTAATACAGTATTGTATTTGATTATGTGAAAACACCACTATCATCTATTCTGGCTTTGATAGGTATTTGGATAGTACTAATTTTTTACAATTATAAAGAGCACTGTTAAAAATTCACATTCATGTGGATACCATATATGTGCATTTATGTATTTTGTTGAATTGAATGTAATCCTTGGAATAGAATTCCAAGTTGCTTTAGACACACTGATACACACATGTCCAAAGGACTAATAGTGGTTTAAATTCAAATCAGTAGTTAATGATAATTGCAGTTGTTTCACATTTTGCTAATATTTAGTATTGTGCTATGCTCTAGCTTGCATTTTCCTATACCCAATACATGTAAACTTTTTTATATGTTTATTCTTAATTTGCATAACCTTATCTAAGGTTGTCTAATTAACAGTTTTGCTTCTTGTATTTTTATTAGATTTTTTAATCTCTTAGATATTGATTCATAATTATTTATATATTTGTGGATTTGTCCTTCATCAGATGTATTAGTGGATATCTCTGAAAAACATAAGTTCTTTCACTAAATATATTTATAGTATATGCTATTCTCAATAATCAATAGACATATTCTCATATGTTTTCTTCTAAAAGTTTTCTTTTATTCACATTTAGATTTGAAATTCATCTGGAGGAATTTACTTTTCTTGACAACTACAAGAAGTTGACTCAATCACCAATGATCAATTAAATAAGCATACCTATGTAATGAGGCCGCCAGTAAAACAAACAAACAAACAAACAAAAATCAGACAGGAGAGGGTTCAGAGTTTCCAGGTAAGGAATCAGAATATTCCACATGCTGGAATTTTCATCTCCTAAATGTGTAATATGTGTAATGTCTTCATTTGAGACTTTGCCCTATGTATCTCTTCATCTTAATGTGGGTTCATTCTTTAAAATTCTATGTAGTAAATCAGTGATCTGTTGTGTGAACAGATTTCCTGAGTTCTGTAAACTACTCTAGCAAATTATTTGAACCCAAGAAGGGAATCCTGGGAGCCTCTCATTTGGAGCCAATCAAGAAGAAATACAGGTCACAACTTGAGCTTGTGCTTAGCATCTGAAGTAGAAGGCATTCTTGTGGAACTGAATCTGTTAGCTGTGATATCTGAGGATAATGTCAGAATTTAGTTGCATTCTTGGACACCTGATACATACCAGAACTAGGCTGAGTGTTTACCATTTGTGAATAAATATATTTCAAATTATAGATTAAATGAGTAAATCTTGTCACATATGGCTTTTGAACTTCGATTTTAGAAGATATTGGGGATTATTTACTCTTTTATGTATAAGCCTAAATATTGTCAAGTTAAAAAACAAGTGAATGAAAATGGTTTTTAACTAAATTCATGTACAATAATCACAAATGTCCTTTTATTCCATAAGAATGACAGTGTCAGGGGCTCCCTGGTGGATTGGGCGCCACACCATGAGGCTTCCACAGCCACTGCAGCATGAGTTTCACTCCTGGCCAGGGAGGGGACTCATGTAGAGCAACAGACCTCTCCTGTCTCACCCACTGCCCCCCTTTGCAGTATGTTTCAGTAGATCTGTCTGTTCTGCTTCCCGCTCTGTCTCTGGTGGATCTTCTCACCCACTGCAACTCTAGCTTATACTCCTGCTCTTGTATGCATAAGTTAAAAAAAAAAAAACTTAAAAAAAA
Organism: Galemys pyrenaicus; assembly: GCA_019455555.1. Taxonomy (NCBI): domain Eukaryota; kingdom Metazoa; phylum Chordata; class Mammalia; order Eulipotyphla; family Talpidae; genus Galemys; species Galemys pyrenaicus. The sequence continues at coordinate 2,161,533 of JAGFMF010011678.1, read as the reverse complement.
ATAAAGAGAATGCTAGTGTCAGAAGGAATGTTAAGTTGATATCGTGGAAAATAAAATACAGAAAACTTATTTACATGAGGCCGGGAGGCTAGAAGAGAGTTCTCATGTATACACACTGAGCACATACTACAGAGTCCAACCAAAAGAGACATGTCTCCCATCAGATCTGGAAGTGATAAGGCTTTGATTATCTATACTTAGAGGCTCCTGCTTACCCAGACAATCAGGAATGCGATATCCCAGCAAAGGAGAAAACATACCTCAAACTCCCATTTTCCTGTAATATTGTTTATAATACCCCCCTCCGTAATCTACATAAAAACTTTTAGCCTTTCATTCTGTGGAAGTTTCTAAGTGTTTTGCCATAAGACTGTACTTCTTCACTGCTTTCTGTTGTTTTATTGAATAGATCCATTTCGCTGTTGAAATAATAGCTTATTTATTTAAAATAAATAAATAAGCTTATTTAAAATAATAATTTTAATTTGAGTAAGCACTACCTAATATAAACTATAATTACCATGTAATATATTCAATAAATCCAACCTCTTTAGATGCTGGAATTTTTTTTTAAATTGACATTTTAAAAATCTTAACATAATTAGCTATATTCATTCTAAGAATAGTTATAGGAAATAATTAGGTGATTTAAATAAATACAAAATACTAGCAAGTAACATTTTCCAAACTATATTGCCATTGTTTATGTTTCTGTATCCTTATCTTGGCTCAGTAGATTTTTCACATTATGTGTTTCTCAGAGCATAAAATCTAGATGGTTCAAATGACCATCTGCTACATTCTGTGAAATATTTTATTGTTATTCACCCATGCACATCTGGCTATGTTTCTATTGTTACAAATAAAATATTTAGATTTTCTCATCATATGAATCTTAAATAAAAGTCACCAAGAAAGCAAGGCAATAGGTAAAGGGTAATATAGAAATAATTGTCACAGCACATTAATAACTGGTTACCAAAATTTGAGAGTAGCAAACTGATTTTAATTTATGATGTTTTCATGAGCAATCACTAAGAAATCACATTAAATATATGTATAAGATTTATGTTCAATTTGGTGAGATAAAACATGCTTCCTTTCAGAGCTTTAAATTTGGTTACATACACTTCTTTCATGGTGCTTATCACATAAATCAAGTTGGATATATGGTGTAAGTCTCAAGAGGAATAAAAAGACAATATATTAGTGATCATGAATGTCATTATCCCCTGGGTAACCTCTCGCTGTTTGATTTCCTGTACTCACAGCTTGATTGATAACTAAATTCTAAATGTAAACTGAAAAGGAATAAATCTTTAACTTAGGTATTTAATATAAACGCACCATTCAAAAGATGACTATTAACCCTAAAGAAACAAGCAGGCATGTTCAATACATGGCAAATCCACTAATACAATGTTTTTTTAGAAATAAAATTAAATTATATGAAGATATGTTTCCCAAGTACATGTGGATATCTGGATCAATAGTTAACAGATCAAGTTTTGTTTTGTTTTTTTTTTTAATGAGTTTTACTTTATGCATTTCCACAGGTTGTTTGAGCTGGTATATACAATTGTCCATAATAAAAGAATGAATTCAAATTATTTAAGATAATTACTTTCATGTGGCAAGATGTCAGAGTGATTAAGTTCCCATACACCCATTACCAAGGAGCTATGTCGCACAATATTCAAGTTTATTTAAGAAGTACCAATGACAGCTTCTGGCAAACTTCACCTATTCCCTTTATCTCAGAAAGCTAGATTTAACCTCATGAATAAAGGAAACCTCTACATTCCAAATGCTTTACACAGAAGCAAGCACAATAAATTTTCCATAATTACTTGTTAAATTAATCAGTTAAAGTGAGTGAGAAACTGTTGACATATCCAAAAGTCTGACTGAATAAGAAACTCAATCACCTATTGAAAAATTAAAGGAAAAACAAAAGCTGCTTTGAAAAATAACATATGGTGAGGAAAGATTATGAAATATTTAAAGAGAATCTGCTCTTTTAAGCCCCTTAGATAGATCAAAGGATTTATAGAAAGAGGTGTCAAGATAAAAATTATCTCATGGAAATCATCCCACATCATGGAATAGATGCTGCACTATTTATCATACCTAGAATCAAGATTCTAACTATTTGATTTGATAAAGTGAAAAAAACTTGAAATGGGGATATTTGAATATATTTGTTTCTACTGTCATGGATTAATCATTCACAATCTATCTGTCATATATGGATCTATATAGGTAACCATATATAAAAATATTTGAAGAAATAAAACAAAAGGATATGGCATGTATCCCTGTGAGTTGAGATCATGGTTATTATTTCTTTCATTATACTTCAGTATTTTTGTAAATATTGAAGTGCATTGCTTTATAATCATAAAAATTGTTCAAGACTTTCTCAGATAAAAGAAATCAATGATTATTACATTGGGAAAATCATATTATTCCTATGATGTGGACAAAAGTGGGCAAATGCTGTGGGGATAAACAACCTTTAGGAATAGTTGGCAAAGAGTGATCAGAATCCTGCAAAATTAAACCAAAAGTCACATTTGATTTTACTATTATGATCAAATCAGTTGTGATGTAATATTTAATAAGTTTAGAAAACAAATATTTCTAAGTAGGCTGAGTAGAAAAAGAGAGATATGAACAATAGGCCTAAAGCTCTGCATACATAGCTCCCAGGAAGAGATTAGTATGGGGAGATAAGTTTTGAAATGTGTCTACTATTTCAAATATTTTATTTAAACTTTTCCATCCAGTGTTCATGTCTCCTATAAAACACCCAGCAAACCTGTATATGGTCCACTCATGAGGTTGCAACAGAGCTCCTACCTGTACACACTGTGAAGACCTGGCCAGGGCTGAACAGTCTACTCAGATATCACTCACTGGTTGCTGACAGGAGGTTTCTGTTTCTTATCCTGAGAGTCAATGCATTTCACCTATAGCAATGTGGCAACTGAGTTTCCTCAGAGCTGATGATCGAACAGAAAGAGCGTATGTCCCATAATCTTATCTTGGAAGTGGCATACTATGACTTCTACAAAATCCTACTGGTCATGGGGACCCAATGTACATGTGTCTGACAATGTCTGATTCAGTGTGGGCAGGTACCACACAACTCTGAAAAATAAGAAGCAGAGGTCTCTAGGAATATCTTAGGAAGTGGCCACCCCACTGTTCAAGAATTTATCCTCTGTCCCTACTTCTTTTGGAAAAAAAAAAAAGAACAAACGTGTAACTTAATAGGTTATGTGTGTTTTATCTTATGTTTTGTAGGACTGATTACACTCATTTCAAGATGAGGAGCTTTAGGTGTATGGTGACTTGGTGTCCCAAGGTGGAGCATGCTATCTCTAGCAAGAATGACAAGATGACTGTGCTTTTTCAAAAAAGCCCTGAATTTTCTGCAGTAGATATAAAATAGTTGTTTCAGAATCTCGGTGTTCTAGATTATGATTCTCCTATGCATCTTTTCTCATAGTCCATAGTAAACCTATCTTTAACACTGATACCCCCAAATCAAAGTTTCTGCCAGAGTCAGTGTTCAAGGGACAGAGCTGTTTCACCAAAGCCTGGACATGCCACAGAGCAATTCTCTGCTCTATGCAAAACACACAGTTGTTAAGCCTTTGTAACACCATTGTAAGATTTAGAATATTTTTTCCTTGATGAGTAATGTCTGTCTCCAGAATTCACAGAAGATACCCAGGAATTCAGTTTCTTCCTTTTTTTTTTTAATGACAGGAGACATAAAATACCAATAATTGCCTTTCAATTTTGAGAATGTGTGCCAGCATCCCCCTGGCAACTTGGTGCCTATATATTTCATGACTATCACCTCTTCCACAATTAAATTTAGGGGGAATAGACAGACAATGTGTCTCTTTAGTTCATGGGTTTACAGATTGAAAAATATATATACTTGGGAGCTGCATGTAAGGGATTAAATCTGAGGGAATATACCTCCACTTGGACCTGATTTATATAAAATTCTAAACTTTGATTTGATTATATAATGGGGTAAATATTTTGTGTTCTAGGTGAGTATGAGTCCATACATTAACCTGCACGTGGGGAAGGACATGAATCATGTTGAGAGTCTGGGGATAGACTGTGGAGGTCAGAATCCACAAAGGCCCTCAGTGATCCCTGCCTCTTGGTTTTCATCCCTGTGTAATCTTTCTATTATCGTAAATAGGGTTGCTTTATGTAACCCCTGGGATATTGTATGAATGATAAGCATGACCTCTGAGTCTAGGTCATAAAAGACACTGTGGTTTTCATCTTGCTATCTTGTGTCTGAGACTGCCTTCCAGTAGCCAGAGAGGAAGAAAGGTCCACTGCTATTAGCTATATGAGTGACCCATCTGGGCTGTATACCTGCCAACCCCAGTCAAGTCCTCAGATGACCGTAGCTGTGACTGATATCCCAACCGTGTCCTTTGGGAAGATATTGAGCCAGAAACATGCAGGTAAACAACTCCTGGAGTCCTGATGCACAGAAATGTGAATGCAATGAATATTCATTGTTTAAAGCTGCTATGTTTGTTAAATATCATTTGCTAAATAATAGAGAACACATAAATCTAGCCAGAAAAGAAAATCAGTGAACTTTACATTCAGATGGCCTGTCTGTAAGGTTTGGTAGCACATCAAATTTGGAAAATGAGAGAGCTAGAGTTTAGCAAGACTCACTCAACATCAATATTTATTGATCAAAGACTCTCCCAATAGGTTTATAAGCTATCTGATCTACTGCCATTGTAGATGTTAATTAAATCAGAACCAGAATTGGAATCTTCTTTTTTTTTTCCCCTGAGGGTTTGTTTTTTTTTTTTTCCCCATGAAATAGAGATAGGAGATAAAGTTTCTCTATAAACAACAGAATTTCTAGGGACTAGTCATAAGAACAAATTGAATTTCAAAGTTTTCTTTTTTTTTTTTTTTAAGACAGGAAAGGAAAGTCAGTTTTCAAAACAGATCTATGGGAAGAATATAGTATGCTTTAGACTACAATTGTAACCATATCAATAGTGAGTGTTGTGGGGTGTCACTGTAACTAGTGAATTACTATGAATTTTTGCTCAGTATTCTCAGAAGGAAAGTTTAGAGACAGATAATTATGCTGATTCCTCATACTGGAGGGGATACTGCTACAACCTGGATTAGAGAGTCACTAAATCTTAAAATTTTTATGTAGACAGACATCTGAAGGCAAACTCAAAATCTGAAAAATTCCTTTGGAGGCTAATTCTCCCAAATTACCTCAGATTTTTCTTTTCAATCCTACAGAATGACACAGACCTTACCCAAAATATTTTTTGTTGTTGTTGTTTTTATATTTGAAGACAAAAGAAGTAAGACAACTGAAATTCAATCTAAAGTATCTTAGGGAGGATTGGGAATTTTTAATAAATATTTTTTATCACCAGGCTCAGAAGTGACAGAGACTCATTTGCTATTTGCTTATACATGTACAACTAAAAGCAGATATTTTCCATTCTTCCTCATTTTCAACTGACACAAGGAAGCCTGAGAAAAGAACACATATCCCATAACTCCCACATTCAAAACTATGAGTTAACTGTGGGGTAAACCAGGTGATTACTAACCTCCATTGAGGGTTTAGTAAGGTAAATGAAAGAGGAATTCTTTGGAAAAGTTTATCATTCATTTGTGATCTTTTTTATGGGATGTGGGGCAGGAGTGGGTGGGAGGGGTATGAATAGGGCTATTTTCACTTCACTTTAATTCAGTATAAAAATGGGGTTCATGATTACCAGCTAGTTAGGTTGTCATGTATTTTCTACCACTTTTTGAGTTTGCATCATGTCTGAAAAAATGTAAAGGTTAAGAGCTGTAGACCTGGAAGAGTGGAAGGAGCTGCTCTGCTGAGTGGCTTACATCCTAGTACTGAGGAAAGGTACCTATTTCCACTGGATGCTCTTGTGCCACATAAGCCACATGGGGGCCTTTTAAAATTAACTCCAGCCATGACTGATTTATGCCTTGTATAAGGTGACCCCAGCAATAGATTCTTGTTGTAGGTCATTAGATGCATTATTGTATATGTTGTGTGAGTGGGAGAGGGGCTTAAAGCGTCAGCCAGAGACATGAGGAAAGCTGCAAGCAAAGGGATAAAGAGAGGCTCACTCTGAAAAAAACAAAATCTCCCAATTAAGATAAAAACAAAACAAAACACAGATTACAGTGCAACTCTGCATATCTAGAGGAAATTTAAGTCAGATAAGTTCATGCTAATTAATAAAGACCAGGATATATATGAAATACCCTCAAGGAAGAGGAAAGAAGTAGAAGATAATGAAGAACAATTAAAGGTAAACTGTTAAGGATAGAAAAAAGTTTCTCACACCTTCTCCCATAGCTGCATCTGTGCCATCCTACTGTCCAGCTGGGGCTATTGCTTGGTTTCAAGTACCTGATAAGGTCTGGCAGGTATGGGAGACCTGGGAAGTTACAGTTAAGTTACAGTCTCCTCCACCCACCCTCATTAAAAAAAAAAAAAAAGAGGAAGGGATGTGGTAGTTCCAATTAGTTCTGGAACAGAGAAATGTGGTGTGAACTTATTTATGAGGGACTGCTCCCAACTTGGAAAGGAAAACCTTGAAATCCCTATGACATTGCCTTGGGGGCAGCTTTCCTGCTTTCTGAGGCTGCCCACTGCCTCTCAGTGTTTTGCCCCTTTGCTTCCTCATAAACTTTGTTGCTGGCTTTTCCTGGTACTTTCTGAAATTTTCTGCAAGATGCCAGGGGTCCCCCAATGTTGTAGTTCCAAACACAACCACAAAATTTCTTGGAAATTTTCCATTTTGTTAGACCTAACTCAGCCAACATATGTCATTTGTCTTATAGTAGACTAGCAGACAGGGCATAATAAAAACTTAATTATGTAAAAGTTTTCCTTACAGTTTATCCCCCTTCTTTAGTAAAAATCTCTCAACTGTATTTGATTCCATAAACATATACCCACTTTTCTGCTGGACCTAAACATCAGATTCAATACCCTGTACACGTTTGTTGGATTTATCATGTGCTCCATTGTAGGGGGTCACTTTTCTTGCTCAATCTCACAACTTGTTTTTCTTATAACAGATAATATTGTAAGCCCTTTGAGACATTAATACCTTAAAAAAACATCTAATTGATGGAAGATAAAGAATGGAGTAGACACCACATGGTTAGGGGTAGAAGGGATTAGCATAAAACATTAAGCAAGACCCTTAAGGGTCAACACTCAGATTAAGAAATACAACACCAAGAAAGGGATGAGACTGCTATAGGGAGTGTAAAGAGCAAAAACATGAAGGTGAAGGAATAGACCATCCACCCAAAGAGATGAGCCACTCCCTACCAAAATATGATAAAAACATAATGTTGGGGCAGCCCTCTTTCTGCCCACCTGTGACTATGCAGATACTTCTCTCTACCAGCTCTCTTCTCTTCAGGGCAGCAGTCTTCCTGCCTGCCCATGATGGGCACCATGCTAGGGCTTCTCTTCACTGACCAACCTCAGTGGAGGCAACTCTCCTCAAGACCACCCACCTGCAACCATGCAGGCCTCTCAGCAAACCTGTACCTTTGGGGAAGCTCTTCCTGCCTGCTTGTGTCTGTGCAAGTGTCCTTTACTCTTTTGTTCCTTTCCCTAATAAACCTGCTCTTAAAAACATCTACGTCTCTGCCTCCTGGGGAAACTCACCTGGGAACTTGCCCAGTGCTACTGAACAGGAAGCTCTGGTGAAACCTTTCCCAGAGTTAACCCAAGAACCCACACTCAAAAATGACATTATCTGGTGCCCAATGTGGGGCTACATCATGGGGCAACATCATAAATACCACATTCCCATTCTCACATCTTGCTATAGGTGTGTGGTGTTAGGGGAACAGCATATTCTGAATGAACTCCACCCGCTGATGTTTTATGGACTCCACCCCGAACTCTCTCAGGTATCATTTAATAAAATTAAAACATAGTCTCTGCACTTTTCTCAGCTGAACAATGCTGGGAGTCACAAAATAGGTAAGAAAGGGGAACCAAGAGTTGCCATGGGAACATGATCCTTAAGGGGTTATCAAGAATTCCAGGCAAACAGAACTCAGCAGGATACCTTTTGAGAGGAAGGCCCACTGAAACCTGATGTTGAAATGTTATGAAATTACTCTGGCCCATAACGCAGGCTATCGAAGGAGAAATCAGGCAGTGCTCAAGGATTTCTGGAGACCAGGCACTGTATTTCACATTTCTATGGAAATGGACCCAGACAGGGACATTCTCTTGAAAATCTGGGTCCGAACAAAGGCTGGGAGCTCCTTTTATACTTCACTAGCTATACATTCCTACATGGGTTAAAAAAAAAATACGTATACATAAAAACCATATGTTAGAAGTCTTGTTCCCAGAGGGAAGGGGGGTGTGGTTTGCAGGGAGATCCAAGTGTCCCAGGGCAACCCTGATATAAAATGGGTTTCCCTGACTGGGTCCTCACCCATGCTTTCAGAAGACTTTTATAATAAGCGTCAACTTCAGGCACACACGACACAAGTTATTAAAGGGTTTTATTTTATAAAAGAAGGGGAATAAAGTAGAAATAACACCATGGGAAGAGAGGGATACAAATCCATAAATATCCTACCAGATCTTCTTAGTTGGAACTCAACAGCGCGTTGAAAGCTGGCTCTGAGTCAAGGGAGATGGCTCCAAAGGAAGAGAGAGCCCAAGGCTCACTGCTCTGGTTTTATAGCCAGCCTGGCTGCTTAACTCCACCCTCAGGTCACAGTGATCCACTCTTAGATAATCATCTTACAGGATTTGTGGTTCTGGAACACTGGTGGCCTGGAGGGGGGGTTGGAGTCCACAAACCCATCTGTGTAATCCATTCAGGACTACCCTTCCCCCTAATACAAGGACACAGACCAGTCTGACCTGTTATCTGACCCTTTGAAATGCAGCTGTTTAGGAATGCTGAGACTGGGCCTTGAATCAAGCTTGTTAACTGCTTGTGCATTAGTATGTTAATTGCACTTAGGCTAAAATCTGTGACTGGGGAGGTATCTCCAGTCCATTATCCAGCAATATTTCTTCCACACCAGCAGATAACAACCAGAAAAGATCAACTCCCCCATCATGAAAAGCCCACCAAAACAGGTAATAAAAGTTAGCCCCAGATCTGTCTTGGTGCACAGACCTCTCCTGTCTCTCCCACTGCTTCTTTCAGCAGTATATTTCAAGAAATTTACCTTTTCTCTTCTCAGATCTGTTAGTGGTGAATTCTTTCACCTGCACAACCCCAGCCTCACCCTGGTATTTCTCCCCACTAAAACCTCCATGCCAAAAGAATCCCAGGCATAGAGGATTATAAATCCTATCATATGAATCTGCCATGACTCTTGACTTCCTGAAGGTGGTGTTGCTGGGAACTAAGAGTGCAGTTGAGCAGTCTCCCTTGGTATAAAACCAAATGTCTGATGGCCTGAATGTTCTTGGTGTTGCCGACCTTCAGTAAGCTCTTCGGGTTCCAGTTCAGAAAATGTTATGGGTAGGATACACTGACCAATTAATCCCTTTCTCTCTCTATCTGGGTTTCCCCTCTTTTCATTTTCCTCGTAAACCTTTTATAAACTTTCTATGTGTGTCTGCTCTTGGTCTTGTTCTAAGTTTTTTTGTAAGCATGTCTGTGAAAGCTCACACCCAGGCCACCCCATTTCCTTTTGGGATTGCCCTGTAAAATTGATCATCACAAAATTTTACAAAATCACCAAAAGTCAATGTGCACCATGAATTGTTAATTTTTTGGAAGTGAGACATTTTTTGTTATTTTCCATTATAGTCCCTCTTCTCAATAATTTTTGAAGTTGTAAGGATGTGAGACTTACTGTTACAGGGCAGGGAGAGGAGCACCCAGAACCCCCAAGCCTGCCCTCTCTGAATGGGTTCTGCCATCCGCCGCATTAAGACAAACATACAAAAC
>JAGFMF010011678.1:2133343-2151363 GCA_019455555.1 Galemys pyrenaicus | reverse complement strand
TCTTCTCTGCAGAAATCTTCTTATCCTCAGCTCCACCCACTTAGGGCGGAACTAGGATTTTGGGAACTTCCCCTTTTCCTGGGACCACCCTGTTACATTATGACTGCAAAAACAAATAACCATAATTGCAGAAAGAAGAGGCAGCTTGGCTTAATATATAAAGCCTGGACAGACCTTGGAATCAGACAGACAATGGTGTTAATCCTGATTCCAGCTCTGAAGAGCAGCATGCTTTTATAAAAGGCATTTGCTTCTACCAAGTCTGTCTTCTCACTAAGAAAGGAGGATTACTCTCACTTTGCAGTTATTAAAAAAAAAAAAAAAATCTAGATAATGTATCAAAAATGCCTGGCTTGGCAGGTAATAATATAAAGGTCAAATCATTTTTGACAGCTAGGCTTGCATTAAGAATTTTATGCCTCTTATCTGATTTGATTTAATCCTCAGAAAAACATTGTGAGATAGAAACTTGTTGCAGGATGGAGTTTCTTCCCTATTTCATTTTCTGTAGAAAGGCAGATGCATTTTCTGTGTTTGATATTTTTCTTGAGAGCTGTGCTATATACTAAGATATTTGTTCACCCCATATTCCTGTGGAAGCATTAATCTCCAATGTGATTGTAATTACAAATGGAGACTTTCTGAGATAATTAAGACTGCTCTTGCTTTTTCTCTGCCATTGAGGACACAGCAACAGTCAAACCAGAAATGCAAACCAGAAATGGGGTCTTCATCAGTAATGAAATCTGGGGTAACTTGGTTTTTAGACCACAAGATCTTGATCAGTCTCCCTAAGTCTGAGAAAATGCATTTGTGTCTTTTAAGTCATCTTGCCAGTGGTATTTTTCAGTAGTAGTTCAGTTAGAATAATTCAACCTGAGATATAAAATATGTATCATTGCATTTAAAAATAATAATCTGATTTCTAAGTTTATTCCAGCAACTTTTGAAATTCTGTTTCTTAGCACCTCCCTCAAAGGTATCCGCTTCTTTCTTCTCTCTTGCTTTACTTCTTTTTAATAATGTCATTTAACAATAATTCCCTTACCCTTCCTTTGTTTCTCAAAAGGGGCTTTGCATCTTTGAAGACTGGGGCTATCTCTTTTCATATTTTAAATCATGTAAATATCAAGACTATTTGGCTCACTAGATACCTATGAACAAATATAATAATGTAGTTGAAAAGGGATTGTTTCTCCCCTATATATTCTGTACTTACTAGTGATTATATAGATAAGGAAAGGTATATATTATTGTATTTGAAAAAATTCATAATAAAATACTTCATGAGGCATGAATATATATATATAAAGACACATATTTCTGCATCAGTTGATATAGATGTATATGCAAAAAGACGATATAGGTATATCAATATGTCAAATGTAATGATGAATATAAGGCTATAAGTGACTTTGCTTATAAATAAATTGCTTATTCTTTCAAAATCACTACTTTTAATATGATAATAAACTTACAAAAATTCATATTTTTGAAAAATATTAATAGTTATCATTTTAATGAAGATATAATGGAAAGACAATTAGATACTCATGAAATGATAATCTAGGTTGCATTATCAGGTCAACTCCAAAATTCAGAGTTTATGTAGTGATCATTTGTATTCTGTACTTAATATTACTAACATGTGTTTTTTCTCTTTTTTCTCCATTATAATCTGTAATCTCTGATTATAATCAATTTTATTAATTTTTTCAGAAAGATTCAAAATTGTAACATTTTTATAACTTTTATTGATTTCTGGATCCCTTTATTATTATATTAATACATATAGTATTTACTTGCAGTAAAAATTGCTATTAATGTAGTCTATGAATGTGTAAATAAGTTACTACTTTCTTGACTTCAGTGATTTTTTTCATTATTGTTCTTCCACATTTGCTATATTGGCCTTTTTCTATCTTTCCTTTTTATTATCTATCTAGCATCTATTATTTCCCCGATCACTTTAAGTATTATATCATGGTTTCTTAATTTTTTAGAATTATAGTGTACCATCTTATCCCTCATCTGACTTCACCTAAGATTTTACACTTTCATTTCCTACTTTATATTGTAATCTTGACATTTATAGCACTTATATAACTCTAATTCCATTTCCCCTTACACCCTTTTTGTTGTTAAGGCATATAGCTCATTTGTATATGTGCACCACACTTTATTTTATAGTTCAATTATTTTTATTTAAAATTTAATTATATTCTAATGAAATTGCATAAGGAAAAATATATATTTGATTTTAAAAGTAAAGTCTAGTTGATATACACTTCAAAACAAGAAACACAAAGCGTATTTTCTACACAAATCAGTTACAAAGTTCAAAAATGTTTGTGCATTTGCTTTAAGATTCTGCTTTTAATTGTATAAACCATACCCAAAAGAGCTGGCACTTCTGCATTAGTGTTTTTAATTTATTTTTATTATGGTTTGTTTAAGAAGATAATAGAAAAAGATTTTCCAGCATTTTGTTCACATGGTTACTTTTGCATCAAATTTCTTACTCCCAGTTGTTCAGATAATAAGTGACAAGGAAAAATTCTTTAAAACATAAGGTTCCTAAAACCGAAGGCTGAATCTTGATTACATTATTGAATTATTTAATAACCTGATGGCTAGCAGATTTACAGCTGCATCTTTGGCAAGCATTACCTTATTTTTGGATTTTATTTTTCCCTGAAGATGTATTTGGAAATGTACTGTGCATTTTTGTAAAATTTTTTGAGCTGAAAATGAAAATCCTTAAATTTCAAGTTACCTAATTATATGCCATTCCTTGTATCTTTCTTTTACTATTTGTATCTGATGTTTTGTTTTATATTATTTCTTTAGAATTTCTTATAGTTCTATTGGTTACCAGTTCTCTCACTTATAAATTATTTATATAGAATATTTTTATTGACTGGGTGACCTTTTTCCTTTTTAGCATTTTAAGGACATTTTATCACTATATTTTGACCTACACAGTACCTGAGATGAATCTTACATATATTTTCTCTATTTATTCTAGTTGTTTTCAAGATTTTTTTCTTTATTATTGATTTAAGCAGTGTGAAAAGGTGTGCTTATTTTTCTTTGGGGTATCCTGAGCTCCTTAGATCATTAAGTATTCTTGTGCTGGTTAGAAATTCTTATATGTAAATAAGACTTCATAATTCATTTTACAATAATTACTTTATTAAAGTCAAAATTTTCTATTGTTATCTAACACTAACTCTAGTTATAATAGTGAATATTAAAATTATTAAAACGTGATTATTCAAATTATCTGTTTTAATTAATTTTAATAACAATTTTAATAAGCCAAAGGAAAAACTGTGTCCCCCCCCACAAGACTGAGTTAGGACTTGTTGCCTTGTGTATTCCCAGGGCCTCTTGTACTTCAACTGGTCACAACATTTATGTAGAAATGTTATTCCTTATAGTTGTCTTTCTGCCAAATTCCACAACAAAATAGTTGCAACATGAAGTCACTTTCTCCTTATTGTATTTTCAGCTTATAGAATGGAAGGAGACATTAGGCATTCAATAATATGCTGTTCATTGAATAAATAAATGAATACAATGTCATAGTAAGCTGACTTATAACTATGTAACTTAAGACTATGCTACTGCCAATTTTGGAAAATAAATTATAACTATATATATCAACTCTGCTCAAAAAAATCCTTTACTTTTTAAAAAAGATTTACTTATTCATACAAGAACTGGAGTATAGGCTTAAGGTGTGTGTGGGGGGGTGGTGGTGAGAAGATTCACCAGAGACAGAATGGTGAACAGAACAGATTGACTGAAATATACTGCTGAGGGGAGCAGCTGGCCAGGCAGGAGAGGTCTACTGTGCCACATGGGTCACCTCCTGGCCAGGAATGAAACTCATGCTGCAGTGGCTAGGGTTGCTTCATAGTGGGGTGTTTAACACCTTGCTCTACCAGGGATGCCCCCCAAAATCCTTTTGTGTTTCACCTTACTACCAAGGTTATTGTAGTTTCCAATTGTTGCTTGACAATTTGCAGAATATTCTTTTTTTTCTTATTGAACTCTGTGCACCAGAGATGACCTAGCATCAGAAGATTTATTCTTTTGAATAAACTAGAGAATAGCTAGCCTTTTGTGATTGTTCCCAGGATCCAATCTGTGTGACTCTGGAGAAGAATAAATGGCACTGCCATCAGGTGGCTTGTAAGCGGAGGTATCTTTAAACTTCTAAGTCATTAGTACTCTATGCCTTTTATTTTATTGAGGTATTGTTGCATTATAACATATAGATTTCATTTGCCCATCGTTGAGAGTTTGTATGTGTATATATTACATTAGATTTACCACTGAAAGTCAAAACCTATTATTCACCATACCATTCTTTAAGAGTCTTCTTTTCCTGATTTTTACTTCTTCTCCCCTCCAAAAAATAGAAGGACTGAAAGAAAATATTTTAATTCTTTTAGGAAGCTTTTTCTAGGTGTTGAAACAATGAATGATTTGGGGGGAATTTTTATTTTCGTATTTTTTACTTTTCAAAAATATTAATATATCACTTCTAAAATCAATAAACAGATATATATGCAAAAGCTGCTTACTGTAGGTACTCCATGAAAGGTAATAGTCATCGTGCCTGCAAAGAGCTTTGGAAGTAGCTGTTTTAGTGGGCTGTGCAGTGGAGTTGGCTTTTAATTCTATCTGTTCACAAAAATAATGTTTGTACTGTAAGACCAAGTAGTGGTTCTGATTCTTTAAAAAAATTTACACAGACATTATTCTCATGAATTGGTTTTGGACTACAACTTCAGGAAATGAGCTTTAGTCACATCCTGACCCATACTGCCCCCTAAATCTTTCTCCCATCCCCGCCCTATAAAGTGATAAAGAAATTTTGGAGCAAACTCTAGCAGAAAGTGAGATACTTCCTTGTCTGCCCAAATACCTAAAATACTGCTAGAAATTTTTCTGCTCTCAATACAGTTAATTGAGTGAGAGACAATTGTTGATTGAGTCCAGTTAGCATGAGGAGAGAGATTAAAATACATCCATAAGAAAAATGTTTAATACCTAAATTCTAAGTAGTAGCTTAAAATTTTGACTGACTTTATTTTTTTATGAAAGTATACTAAATTAACATATTTGGTAATATTAAAATGAGTATTATGAAAAATAGTGCAATTATAAAAAATTAAAAATTAGTTAGCTTAAAGATAAATTCTAAATGTATGATATCTGCTTTTTGAATGTATAAAGACAATAATACTTGGATAAGACACTTGTTACATGTGAGGTAATATTGAGTGGGTGCTAGTTTCTTGTATGAATTATAAATTTATCTCCTCCAATGCAAGAGCATTGCTATTAAATTTTCAAGTGACTAAATAATAGAAATGAACTTAATTTTGTTTTCTCAAATTTAGAACAGATTATATCTTAGAAATAAATATGAGGTGACATGGGTCAAACTTGATTTTTGCAAATAGTACTCATATTAACTATAATCAAATGGTAAGTTTCAAGAATTCAGATTAAATATACTTTTAAAGCTTAGCTATGTGAATCTGAGGCTTCAAAAACGATATACCTAAATAACTTTCCTTGCACATTTTCTCTCATTTTTCAAATATAGCTTAGTAAGCAAGGATTTTCTACTTATCTTAATACACGAAAGTACATTCTACAATTCTACATACTTCTTTAAATACTTAAGATAAAGTGGAAAAATAAGCAAGGTTTTTTTTGAGATACTTTTTAAGGCTACTGCCCTTCTATATTAAATGCTTTGTACAGATCAATTTAATAAACAGGTTTACTTTGCTAAGATTATATTTCCAGAGTGAAAATCAAAACTGAGAATGAAAATACTGGCTTTCAGGAGAAAAATAATAATAGCTCTCATCTCACTAAAGAAAATTACTATTACTATTTGCCTACAGTTTAAATCTATAGAGCTATAATATATTTATATATACATACACACACTAAATCCATGTGGTTATAATATATTTTAAGAATATAATAAAATAATTTATAGGTTTTATTTACTTAAGTTTAAAAAATAATTTCCATTAGTTCCAAATAATATTTAATACCATTTAATATTCTAATACTTTATTCTAATATTCTATTTAGTGATTACATATAAACACACACACACTTTGCACTGTGTGTAAGTAGGAACATCCTTTTATGCAAAGAACATAGATAGTGAATTTGAAAGATTCCAAGTAAGTTTCTTGGTACACAGTGGATAGAGCTCATCAGATATAGAAAATAATATGGTTTGCTCTTCCAGGCTGGGCACTGGGATTTGGAGCTCTTAACTCCCATGATATGTTCTTTGAGGACCAATGTATGTTCATTTTTCCCCATTATATTTTTTGCTTGGATATAATGCAGAGCTTTCCAGTTTCTTGGGAAATATTTGTATTTAAAAATTTTAGTCAGTTAATCAGCCAGGAGCTACTTAACATTTTAGTCAATGGCAGTTGTATAAAAGACAGTAGTCTCAACATACTAAGCCATGTAACCTATGTGTGTGGTAGGCTATGTTATCTAGCTTTGTGTAATTACCTTCTATGATGTCTCATACCAACAAAATAGGCTATCAATGCATTTCTCAGAACACATTTCCCATCATTAAGCAATAAGTGATTGAACCACTTTGGTTCATTTATAACAGAGTAAATGCAAGTTTTAAAATGTACTCAAGGTTTTGTTTTAGTCAGAAATGGTAAGAAGACACACAGAGACAATTGTTTTAAGAGAAGATTTGATTACTTAGAGCTCTAAAAAAAAGGAGGGTTGGGAATGTGCTGGGGTTCATAAGAAGGCAGGAAGGGTAAGGAAAACACAAAAGCCAGATTCTGTATTGTGGTTTCCATTGAAAGGAATGGAAGAATTAAGGTAAATATGCTAAGTTTAGACAGTAGAGTATGTCATTTCAGAGGGATCTGGCTAAAGGTACAGTCTTTCTTTTTTATTATTATTATTTTTAGTAGATTATTTTAGAATTAGATTTATTTAACTGGATTTGACATCATTTGTAGTCCCCAGGGAGTTCCCACCACCATGTCACCCATGCACCATCACTTCAGTCCCTTGTGCTCTTTCTGTCCTCATCCCCATCTTTGCCCTCCCCTCCATTCCTCCTCCCATGTTCCCTTTGGTCTATCTGTGACCTTTTAATCTTGTTGAGCTTTTTGTTTGCTTGTTTTTAGTTGTAATTGTTGCCTATTTCTTTTTCTTGTTTTTTTTTTTTTTTGTTGTTGTAGTTGTTGTTCTTTCACATTCCTCTTAAAAGTGAAGCCATCCAATATTTTTCTCTTGCCTTCTGACTTGTTTCACTGAGTATAATTCCTTCTAGCTCCATTAATTTTTCTATAAATGGCCCTAGTTAATCATTTTTGATTGCTGAATAGTATTCCATTGTGTATATCTACCACATCTTGATCCAGTCATCTATTTTTGGGAATTTGGGTTGTTTCTAGGTCTTACCAAGTATAAATAGTGCTGATATAAACATGGGGGTACAGGACTCTTTTGGAATGATGTTTTGTGTTCTTTGGGTAGATCCCTAGGAATGGGAATGCTGGGTCATATGGTAGTTCCATTTCTATGAACTTTCATACAGCTTTCCATAGTGGTTGGATTAATTTGCATTCCCACCAGAAGTGACCTAGGGCTCTTTTTCCTCCACATCCTCGCCAGCATTTGTTTTTGTTGATATGTGCCATTCTTACCTGTGTAAAGTGATACCTTATTGTGGTTTTAATTTGCATTGCCCTGATTATGAGGGATGCTGAGCATTTTCTCATGTGCCTGTTGGCCATGTGTACATCCTCTTTGGAGAAGTGTCTTAAGTTCTTCTGTCCATTCTTTGATTGGGTTTTTTACTTTGTTTTTCTTGTGTCTTGAGAGTTCTTTGTATATTTTTGTGATCAGACCCTTGTCTGTTGTGTGGAGTGCAAAGATATTTTGCCAGTCAGTGGGATGTCTTTTTGTTTTATTTAGTGTTTCCTTTGCTGTACAGAAGCTTTTTATCTTGATGTAATCCCGTCTGTTTATCTTCTCTCTCATTTTTATTGCTTTGGGGGAATACATTTTCAAAGGCATTATTGAGATGTATGTCTTGTAGCATTTTACCTATATTTTCTTCTATATATTTTATAGTTTCAGGTCTTACATTTAGGTCTTTTATCCATTTTGAGTTGATTTTTGTAGATGGTGTGAGATAGTGGTCCAGTTTCATTTTTTTTTTTTTTTTTGCATATGGTGGACCAGTTTTGCCAGAACTTTTATTGAATAAGCTGTTTTGTTTCATTGCATATTCTTTGCTCCTTTGTCAAAGATCAGTTGTCCATAGTTGTGTGGTTTTACTTCTGTGCTTTCTATACGGTTCCATTGGTCTATGTGTCTGTGTTCCAGTAACATGCTGTTTTAATTACTATTGCTTTGTAGTAGAGTTTGAAGTCTGGGAGCATGATACCTCCATTCTCCTTTTTTGTCAATAGAGCTTTAAAGTCTGTCTCATTGTCACCTGCTGATGTCCCTTTGTGTATCTCTGTTTTGTCTCTTTTCAGAAAGAGAGAGGAGTCATGTTGTGTTAAGGGCCAATCATACTCATGTATGACATCATCTTATCTAACTGCATGTATCCTAATCTTATTTTCAAATACAGTCACATTCTGAGGCACTGGGGGCTTAAAACTTAAAACCTTTTGGTAAATACAAAACATGATAGGCACTATTCATGGTTTTTCTTTTTGCTATAATGAAAAAATATTATAATTACTAATAAATGATCTGTTTTGTACTGTACAATGGGCCATTTCTCAAGCTACCTGTGATTTAGCAAAGAACACAAATTAAATTTTTATCCTACATAAGCATATTATTGGACTGTACATGTGAATTGCTTTCTTAACCAATGCTTTTATTTAATTATTTTACTTTAGCATAAAGCTTAGCTTTTCAAAATTTCAAGTCATATACCTTTCTAGCTTTCCCTATCACTACACGAGAAATTGATATAACTTTAATATCTAATGTCAAAACTTATTTTGAAAATCATCATTTAACAATATGTACACATTATTACTTTGTCTGAAATAAGAGTTAATGTGAATGGCATACTCAGTAAATAGCCATACAATGTATGCAAAGTTTTAATCTGATAGCAACATCCTTCAAGTCATTAAGACAAATAAACTGACACATAAGAAGCAAAGTCACCACACAGAAAGACAATTAATGAGTGTGTCTGCCCTTTTACATAAGTTCAGTAATGAAATCTCATCTCTCATCCATGTTCAGTGATGCATAACTTGAGTTTTAGTCTGCAATAGAAATGAGGTTAAATGAGTTGTTCAGTATTCCATAGCATGATTCTGTTGAAATTTCTTATTTCCTTATCAGGTTGACTTATAATTCTTCCAGTGTTCCATCTCCTGCCAACTTCTCATGATCAACTGGCATATAGTTCGTATATAATAAATGCAGAAATCAGTGTAGATAGGAGCCCTTCAAACTGATGAACTTCACACTTTATATGTACTGTTCTGGCTCTTCTCAAGTGCTACAAAGAGCACTTGCTCCCAGTGCTAATGTTATTAAATATGAATGAAAACAGAGTATTTGTCAGAATAAGAGAATCTAGGGTTTTAAGACACTTTTTGAGCAACTAAGGTTCTGTGTAACATCTAACATGTGAAATAAGTTTACGGACTTTGTTAATTTAACTGTTAACCAATGGCACTAGATCAATAGTCTTTGGATTTTTATTAAGAACTTGTAGTCCAAGACTGTCAGTTCTTTGATTGTTATCAACTTTAATTTCTGATGAAGATTAACATGTATTTTTAAATATCCAAATATGATTTTGTATTTTAAAAACTTGACAAAATAAGACTTTTAAAGTGAGACATTATTATTGTTTATTCATTTGATGAAGCTGGCAAGTAAGAAATCAAGAAATTCCCCATTTCTTAATTTATCAGTCCCTATATTTATGAGGTTGATTGTTTTCATGAGGGTTTCAAAGGACGTTGTTGTAATTATTTGTAGTTTTGAAGTTTCTGATTCCCAATGAGTGAATTTTAAAATCAACACATTAAAGTAATATTATAATAAAATATATTTATATTGCCATTAAAGTGGTTAAAACTAAACTCTGGAGTCAGACCGAGTGGACCCCCCAAATCCACCATTTTTTAGCAGTGTGACCTTAGACTATGTTAGAGAGGCTTTTAAAGTTATTAAATATTTAATCATTTTATGTTCTTCTTCTTGAAGTGTAATTTGTATACAATAAAATTTACTCCTGTCAAATATACATTTTTATGAATTTTGACAAGTATTTAAGTTTTATCTCCTCTGTTGTAGATACACAATATTTATCTCATCCCAAATTTACCTGGTGAAATATCCTATTTAAAACTCAAAACATACAATCTAGCACTGCAGTGGTAAATAACACTTCAGTGATTATTTAAAGGTGGGAGGTGATGGTCATGCTGCTGGTGTGGTTGACATGCATAAAGGAATAATCTAACTTTTTGGGAATATATATGTGTTATCTTGATTGTGGCATGCTATAGTGTATATACTATATAAGTCTGAAGAGTGGTCACTTTGGCAGCACATATAACATGTAGGTCTAGACAAGCCTGTCTGTATTACATGCTAAAGTTTTAAGAAATTTGTCTCTGAAAGAGTCACTCTCTAAAGCACTGCTGGAGGCAGATGGTGTTATTAAAGACTGATTCCATTTCCCTGATGGTTATACGAATAATAGAATACAGAAATCAGAGCAAAGTTGTGGTAGATAATCATCAGAAAAAAGGATAGGCGTAATGAAAGACATGGGTGACTAGCAACTAGGAAATTCTAACTCACATCTAGAGATAGTAAAAGAAAATGATATCCCCAGAAGCAACAAAGACAGGCAGCTAGCAAGGTCATGCTGAATCTATAAAATAAAAAGGAAGCAAGAACGAATGATTAGGAGGCCTCAGGCAAATTCTTCAAAACTTGGCTTCACAATGTATTTCCCAGTTTCCAGAATAAACTGGTTTTCCCATTTAAGCCTGTCCACTAGAAGAGAATTCATGTCCCAGAGAAGAAAGACTCTGAAATTCCATTCCAAATGTATATGGTAATGGTTTTCCAATTTGTATTGAGTTAATGAAGCATCCATGAAGGCAAATAAACACCCCCATTTTAAGGACTGTTAGATTGATTGCAAGAGTATCTGTTACCTAATACATAATCATGGTCTCCCTGTTAGCATGAGAGCATACAGGGAACAAGTAAATGCAGTCCTCTGCAGGGTCTGGCACACATTACATCTCCTGACATGCCCAGTGGTTGTTTTTTCACATTTAGAGTACAGAACAGGAAACAAAATGCATGGCTTACAGTCACACACTAGATAAGCATTCTCTCCTTGCTGAATGCCCAAACTGCCAGCAAAAGAGACAAATGTGACACTATACATCAAAAAAGAAACAGTTACAAATTGATTGCATTGTTTCTTTTCCAACCTGGAAGGGAAAATAATTTGTCTTGAAAAAAAAAATTGTGTATTTTCTTTCCTATAAGGGTTCAGGAAGCTCCATTTTTCAAGAATTATGGAAAATTTTAATGTATTGACATGGAATCGATATATTAGAACAATGAACCGACTTTGCAACAAAGGAGGTGCAGCATTTAGCACAAAAGCATGGGATCCATTGTCCCTACTATAAACATCACCACCAGAAATTTAGGAGTGACAGAGCGTCTCAAAGGTAAAATTTAAGTGCAATGCAGCTCAGAGACAATACCATATAAGATTTTGACAAATCATTAATATTAACATACCTTTAATTTATAATATCATATTGTTTTTTTTTCACCAATAAATAGAAAACATGGGTCTAGTAGCCAAGGGTAAATATATAAAAGATGCTGTTATTTACCACTTTGGTAGTTCACTTAGAAATTTTTAATGCTTGCCTTCACAGTCCTGACGTTTTAGAAGTTCTGGTCCTCAGAATGTACATGTTTCTATAGGGGATATAGTGATTTAAACTTTGAACTATAGGTACTGTTGGCCATTCCAGGCATCTAACAACAAAGAAAGAAATACAAAAATGTAAGGAGAGAAGTTGTTTTCCTAGAAGGGATAATTTACTCTGATCTTTAAGAGGTTGGGTCTTTAACTTACAATAGAGACAGATAAGCTTAAATTTGGTAATCAGGTGAGCCATTGGGATAGATATTGAGATTAAATAGACAGGCTTGGTGACTGAAAAATGCACAAAGCAGGGATATGACAGATTCTGATCTATGAGGGAAGGTGGTGCAGCTTCTATTTGAACTGTGTGAGGTCTGTCCATTTTCATTTTATCTTAATTCTTTTTTATTTCACATATAACAGTTTTAAACCTCTTTTTTCATATCATATTTATTAAGATAATAAATTTGTGTTCTTTTAAGTCAACACACTTGTGGTAATTTACTACTACAAGCAATACAAAACTATAATATAACATCTATTTCTCTTTTACTCTATATAGATATTGTAGAATGAAAGAACTATTTTTGATGTTTTTTAAACTGTCTTGTTGGATCCAGCCCGTGTCTTAGCATGTAGCAAATCCGTATAAGCCCGGGATCCGAGCCCTCAAGGAGTGTTGCAATGTGGCCATATGACACTGGACTGGAGAGCAAGGCACTGAGACGAGTCAGCACACTGGAGATCGATTGGTTCACAGTAAACAGACTTTATTGCTAGGTTAACCTAGGACCCTTCCCCAGGGAGCACTGGCACATTCAGCCTCACCCTTGGAGGGAAGTACCCCCTGCTGCTTGTGCACTGGGTTTTTATAAGTCAAGAGTCACAGACAAGGAAGATAAGGGAAGAAAAACCAGTCTGGGGGCTTTCCATACTGGTGCCAGAGCCCTCTGGTTTATCTCATCCAGTTTATGACCACCTGCTAGGGAGGGGGAACTGTGTATAGATAAGGGAGCAAGGGTAGAACAACCTTGCATACTTTTACTGATTAACTTTTACTGGTTGCAATGTATTCATTTGCTGATTCCTACAGTCTAACTTAGTTTATGCTATTAGGAGATAATTAAGAAATGTTCATTTTTCATTTATAGGAGATAATTAAGAAATGGTTATTTTCCACCCATGTTTATAATAAAAATAATGGCAATCTGTCACTTCAAAAGCATCTTTGTGAAACTTTCTAGTACTTGGGGAAAGACAAGAATCACTACTATAAAAATGCCTTCTTATTATTTTTTAAATTCAAATTTAGATTATGACATATAATAGAATATTTACATTTACTTCTACACTGATCTTCCTTTAGATTTGAAAGATTAGAATTATTAATATTTGCTTAACAACTTTGGCATGGAAACTACATTTCTAGACATTTATCCAAGACCCACAAACATATTTATTCAGTAGAGACACATATAAGTATGTCCATAGCAATCTTTTTTATAACAGCCTAAAACTGGTAATAACCCAATAACCATCCAAATTGTGATATATTCACACAGTGGATTTCAAGAATGAAAAAAATGAAACAAACTAATTGCTCTTGCAATAAAATGGGTGAAACTCAAAAAGTATACATTGAATTGAAGAAGACACACATTTTGATACACACACACACATATATATAGCATACATTGTTATTCTATTTATATAAATGAAACAGCAAAAAAAAAAAAACTATGCTGATATAAATTAAAATGTGATTGCCTGAATGAGTAATAGGTATTGAAATGAAAGGAGAGTTAGGTAATTTATTGATATGATAGAAATATTGTATATCTTGTCTGAATAATAGTTGCAACATTATACTAGTATGTAAAACAGCTGAACCCCTTGGAACTGAACAAATTAAAATAGTGACTTTTATGGAATGTAAATTTTACTCTCATTAAGATGGTAAACAATAGGAACAATAGCTAGTAGTGGTTAAATAGGAATTTGGGAGGACTCATTCTTTCTCATGACTGGTAAAAACAATATTATGTGTTACTTTGTGAAAATCTAAGTTGTTTCATTTAATGTTTTTCTGTGTATATGTTACACTTGAACATAATTTTTAAAATTGGTTAAAAAGTAAAATTAGGTTGAATGTAATATAGATTTTTTGAACTTTAAAATGTTCTAAAATAGAATTCAGGCCATTATCATTACACTACTGAAAAGACATTTAATATAGTCACAAAGAAACCCAGTCAACAGTACGACATTCCAGATTCTCATTGCAACTGCAATATCTTCTGAAACAGTAATAAGACATATTATTTATGAGTTCTCAGGCATTATGTGGAAGAATGTACTGACAGACTAAATAATAAAAATAACTGAAATTTTAAAAACACATTATAAATGTAAGCTATTTCTAAGTTCCTCACCAGCTGCACCTTGGAAGACTTGTTTTTAATCAATGAACTTTAGCATAGTTTTTATAACACCTATCAAAACTGTCAATGAAAATCACACCAACCAGGATGCTCTATTCCTCAGTGAGCTAGGAAGAAGAAGAACTGGGAGCTCTGGGTATAGAATGATAGAAATATTTGAATTAGACTAACATTGAACATATAGCTTTCGAGGAGCCATAAAATTTGACAGCAAAATCATATCTTTCTTTTAGAGAAAATAGATATATACTAACTCTCCCTTGTAGTATATTCTTTTTTTAAGTGCCCTGTAAAGTAGAGTAAAATCTATCCACCAAAATTAAATTGACTCTCACAAAGAAAAGAAACATCTCTCTTCAAGAGGCATTAAATCTACTCTCCTTAATAGAGAACCAAAGATTAAAAGAGGTGAAAAATGATGAGAATGACCTTTTTAGTTCTAATCACACAAATAAATCAGTGCACTGGTGATGAATTCATTAATTTTGATTAAGCACGGAACTATGAAGTCATTTGAATTAATTCAGTAATCACCATCAAGAAGAGATGCTTAAGAGTTTGATATTGAGTAGTTCCTGTAATTTGCCCTTTGCCCCAATCTTATAGAAATGTGTACTGAGATCTTCAATGAATTGATTTTATTCAGCAAGAGAGCAAGACATGTAGTCAAACAAAAGACCTGTAGATAGTAGTGAGGTCGTAATCTTCCCCCATAATAAGGACAGCATCAGGATAGTCTATATTTTTATAGGACTGAGGGTTAATATTGAGGCTTATACTGCAAAAGGAAACTTACAGACATGAAGGGATCCTTAGAAATGCACCAGGTTCATTCAGTAAAACAATGGAACTTTAGAATATTAAGATGCCAGCTATGCCTTAGATGATGTTAAAGCTTCCAAATTATAAAGTCATTTATGGAACTTTTGTTTATCAGCTACACTCACCTCCATCCAAGACTAGTGATTCTGAGAGCAGATGAAGATTAGAAGCTCTACCCATGATTATAAACCTATTCCTTGCAGTGAAACAAAAACTACTTTGGGGTGAAATCTTGCTAGAGCATTCTGTGAGAAATAATGACAGTAACTCCAAATATTTAGTATAGAATTTTTTCAAGACAATAAAAAAACATATTCCTGAGGACTATGGCTTTCCCAGTTCCCATGTTGGAAGGCAGGTGGTCTAATGTCCTGGATGTTCCATAGTATCAAGGATTCACATGACAAACTATCCTTAAAGCAAATCAGAATAGCAAGAGATCTTATCCACAGCACAACTCTACATTTTCACTACTTTATTCATTTTTTTGGGTTCTACCTGTGAATTTTAACATACAACAGAATAATATTTATTTTCATATTGACCAGTCCAAACTTTTCTATTGGGCTATATTAAAAAAAAAAACAGAACTTATCATGATTTTGATCATTTTTATAAGAAACCATATATTTATTCAAATGTCATAGAAACTTATTTATGAAAATATTAAATGAATTAAAATTGTATGTGTTACCTGACATATAAGTAGGTTCAGATAAACTTGAATAGCCTGTCCACAAATGATTCAAAACTATTGACTCCTTCAGAAACTATCATTTTCAAGGTATAATGAAAAGCATAGTAGGCAAGTGATATTAGGAAATACAGCCTTTCTTGTCTCTCTTTTTCTGGAAATCAGAATCTTAACTGTACAGTGAAGATCCATCTCACAACTTACACTGTTGATAAAAACAGAAGGAGGGGCTCTTTAATTGGGATTTTTAAATAAAGTCAAGAAGACTTTTTGAGGCAATCCAAACTCTAAAATAAAACATTCACATATCCAGAGGACCATTCAGTAATACGTTGTTGCTGTTGCTGTACTGTGCAAGAATATAATCTGTTCTGTTAGGAAGGCATTCTAATGGAATCCTGCAATATACTTCTAGCTCCTCCATACAATGCACTACATTAACCAGGAAGCCGAGTCATAGGGGCTGTTTTTTACACTGTTCTTTTTCTACTGTTTTTGGTTGAAGTCACAGGTGCATGCTTCAGATTCTTACTCTCTAGAACTCATACACTACCAATCATCATTGTGATTTCATAATTTTGATTTCTTTTATCATTTTATTTACATTTTAGAACGCCCTTTAGCAATTCTTTTGAATTAGATTATTTGATGACAAATGAATGTTTATGTCCCCAATCTAGAGATAAATAACTTGCATGTTATCTATAAGAATATTGTAGTTCTGAAGATTTATTTCATTGTAAAACCAAGAAGAACGTCTTTATTATTTCATCTTCTGACTGACTAGATATTAAATTAGCACTTTGAGTTGCTCAGTCTCTTCTGAATAGCTAAGTCTCTACCAATAAATTTCCTGGGCAAGAAATTTCCTGTTGCTTCCTTTGGATCAACAAAGAAGTCATTATCTTTGAAGTTAATCTAGAATTTTATCATATAAAGAATGGAGATATACTGACACCTCTTACTATGATCTGGACAATGGAAAGAAGGGGATCCTCTTTTGCAATTTCTTGCATTGTTTTTACATAATTTTCCACTACCAGACTATTCTCATGAACATTCAGATTCAAAGTCCTTCAAGTTGCTATATTATTATAATCCCAATTCTATATTAATATACTATGCTTTCAAATCTTAATTCATAACATAGTAACTAATGTGTCATCATTAATGTCGCTACTGTCACCTATTCAGAATATCCTAACTACTGAGCTTCTACTTCTATTCCTCACATTGTTTGTACTTTCAAGCTGTGTTCTGGAATTTTTAAAAGTAGTTTGCTACTAACCAGACTTTAGTCATATTCTTCTTAAAACCTGTTCTAGATGTTTCAGCTATTTAGTTATAAAAGAATTCTACAGTGATTAAATGTAAATCACATAGTTCTTGAAATAAAGACCTGGGAATGAGTGAGAGATATTAATCTGCTAAAAGTAGGCTACTGTTTTCCTGTCCTTTTCACAATAAACATCATCAAATTATTTGCCTGGATCCAAGAAAATAAATTGGAGATTTGGATGCATTTCAAACTTCCTTAATCTTTGTGTCTGTTAACTTACATATTCCCACAAGATAGCACTACTTTTCTATTATATCAGCAATTTTTTAAAAAGATTTATTTATTTATGCATACAAGAGCTGGGATACAGACTAGAGGCTCGGAGGTGAGAGGATTCACCAGAGACAGAGTGGGGAGCAGAACAGGCAGATGGACTAAATACACTGTTGAGGGGAGCAGTGAGGCGACACAGGAGAGGTCTGCTGTGCCATGTGGGTCCCTTCCCTGGCCAGGGATTGAACACGTGCTGCTGTGCCGCGGATGCTTCACAGTGCAGTGCTCAATCCACTGCCCCACCAGGAAAATCCGATATCAGCAATTTTTTTAATTATTATAGAGCATCTTTTTTTTTTTTTAAAGATTTATTTTATTTATGCATACAAGCACTGTGGTACAGGCCAGAGGTGTGGGGGTGGTGAGAGGATTCACCACAGAGAACAGGGAGCAGAACAGGCAGATCAACAGAGGTACACTGCTGAGGGGAGCAGCGGGCACAGCAGGAGAGGTCTG
>JAGFMF010011678.1:2101214-2133332 GCA_019455555.1 Galemys pyrenaicus | reverse complement strand
GGGTCCCCCCCCTGGCCGGCAGCAGGGATCGAACTCATGCTGCAGTGGCTGCGTTTTGCTTCATAGTGCGTTGCTTAACCCACTGCGCCACCAGGGAGGCCCTAGAGCATCTTTTTTAAACTCAACTTGTAAATTTCATTCATTTTTGTTATAAGTGATCTTACCTTTAGATTATGCTTTTTCAAAGTTTAAAAGGTTATTCATATTTCTTTAAATCTGTGGGCAAAAGACAGAAAAACACTCTAAAGATGATTAAATAGACATGGCTGCTTAAATACAATACCCTTTTTACTTATTTTATTTAACATTTATTTTTGACTGATTCATTTATTTATTTAAGTGCTGCAATATTTCCATTTGGCTTTTTCCTAATATCATAATATACTATGGCTTACCATACTAAGTATTGACTAATTTTTCCACAATGGCTCCTTCAATCTAATGGTAGAAAAAAAAAAAAAAGAGTTTTTTTTCCTTGGAATTTTCAGCTGACTATTAAAAAAAAAAAGCCTCGTGATAGAAGTTAATAAGATGAAAAAACATAAGAGTAAAAAGTGGTAAACTGTAAAGCTGTGCCTTACCAATGAACTACATATTCACAAAAGAGAAACCTTTACAATTTTCAATTTGTTATCATAAATTAATCATTTTCCCTATCACACAGTGATCTTTCAGAGAGATTTAATTTTATACGGAATAAATTTAAGTAACATCATTTTATCATAATTT
The DNA here is from genome assembly GCA_019455555.1 of Galemys pyrenaicus. Lineage (NCBI taxonomy): Eukaryota > Metazoa > Chordata > Mammalia > Eulipotyphla > Talpidae > Galemys > Galemys pyrenaicus. The sequence continues at coordinate 2,132,603 of JAGFMF010011678.1, read as the reverse complement.
GGTTTTTGGTTTTCTAGACAATGGATCACTGTCCTTTAAAGTTCAAAGTTCTGGGAGAACTGGACATACAAAACTTATTAGAAAGTACAAATACAAGGAGCACTGTGGATGCAATGTGCCTAGTATCCCTTTCTCTTAGGTTGATCCATCTCCCTCTTCTGTATCAAGGTGACTGACACTGATGACACACAATTGCAATTTTTCCCTTTGATTTGGATTTATAACAGTTGTTTCTATTCTCCATAGCAAGTGTGAGATAATTTTCCTTACACAGTTCATGATAAAGATTTATGAGTATATCAAATGTTTCTTTTTTTAATGTTTTCTAATAGGGTAAATAATGACTTTGCTCTGTTACATTCTCCAGCTGTCATTTTTCAATTTTATTTTTTCAACTGACACATTGTAATTATATTTTCTCACAGATGAAACATGTAAATATCAATGCCCAAAGATTCTCTCAATTTGGTTTATGGATATTTCAACATTTACCGCCCACATATAACATTTACTACATACATTTGCCTTCTCTAAAAGCATAATGGTGAAACAAAATTTGGATGTAAACTTACTGATAACCAGAACAAAAAGGAAAACTGAATGTTTGACATTCCATATTAGATGAATAAAATCTCTTGGAAAATAAATTTTTAATAAGATTTGGTTGTAATGCATTTTCTCAATTTCATTGGGAATATATTTTATACCACTGAAATAACTTTGTGAAGCACAGTGTTTTTCTAACTGCCAGTCTTTGTAATAATATGAGATAGTATTTCACCATTAGATATGATTCCAGTTTAGTAATCCCATGAAGATCTGTATAATAGTGTTCAATGGTGCACCTAAATCAAAGAATATGCCTTATAATAACAACATCACCACCTTTACACAAACTTCCCTAAATACAAATTCTCTCAAAACTTTTTTGTAAGTCCTGAAGCACAGACAACTTGAATTTATATTCTTTGACAAGTATGTAAGTGCTTTCTTTCCTTTGGTATGCTATCATCAAATTATTTGCCCTTTAAAGAAGAGAAGTATACAGTAGACTTGACATTTTATATAAAAACTGAAAATTTGTGGAGAGTTAGAAAAACAGGAGTGAAGAAACTGATACTGAAGTATATAGTTTATGAGAGTATTTTCTGGGTTTAGGCTTTGGCAAGTAGTCAGATATAGTTTAACTGTCCTTGAAATTCCAACTAAAAAGGCCCCAAACAGTGAGATAAAATACAAATAAAAATTTCTGTGGTACCAACATCTAAGAAAAATAGATATCAAGTAATGACAAAAGGAAAGCAGATTTATATTTTTAATACCCATGGAGGTAATATTTAAGGCAATAATGACAAATGAAGCAAGGATCACTTTATATTAGTATCTGTTTCAATCCTAAGTGAATACAATTTGCTATACTTTTATGCACAGAAGCAAAAAAGTAGTCTGGTATATTGTTATTAATATTTGTCAGATCAAGTACATAAAAATATATCAATCCTTGTTTTGAAAGATTCAGATAAAAATTTGAGTGAAAGACAATAGATGTGACTTTTGTAATATTTTCAAACAATTAAAAGCTAGTTAATGAGGTCTGTATTGTCTTTGCATGGCTAGAATATGGAGCAAGATACAGAGTTGTTTGATTGTTGAAAAGCTTTATTAGAGACTTGAATTTGAGTGTGTGGATATATGGAAGGCAGATTAAATTTGAGGGATGTTCACAGTGAGTGAAAAGGAAGTATAACAAAGGACAGAAGCTGAAAATTCAAAAGAATTATATTACAATGGAGCTTTAATGAATGGTGAAGGCTGATATTGGGTTAAATATTTGAAAAATATTGTAAAGAATCAAGTGGATCGTCATGGACTATATGAGGCTAAATGATAAAACATTATAAATCAATGGGAAAATTAAATGCAATTTTGTTTTATAATTAAGAATCCACTTTACTATAATGTTTCAGCTAGTCTCAGTTCTAATTTACCTGAAGACCTATCTGTCTTCCTTCATATTCTGAAGCATCAATGAATGTCTGGTTGCTTTTTTAGTTAGAAATTATGCAGGAATGAAAGATGAAAAGTTAATCTGGTTACTGAATTCTTCCAGGTCCAGCTTATCTAGCTGCTATAAAATCACATAATATAAGATGGGAAGCATTTCTTATATAACTTGCCATAACTGTTTTTTTGCCAAGCATTCTGAAGATAAACTTTATGAAGATCTAGGTCACTAGGAAATAATTTATGAGTTTAGTATCAAAGGGTGCTGAAAAAAATTTTGGAGCATATTATTATATTATACTCTGTATTTCATTAGTTGAGAAACTGACAAACTCTTCTCCAAAGTGGTTTCACCATTTTATAGCAAGTACGAGGCAGTGCATTTGACATAATCACATTCTCCTCAATATTGGTTATCATCTGACTTTTTGATTATAACCATTTTAGTGGATGTGATGTGGTATCTCAAAACTTTTATTTCCTAGAAATAGCACCATAGAATTGAGGCTACTAAAGTGGGAGGGTAAAGGTGGGGAAGTAAGTGGGGAGGGAGTTTGATGGTCTGTGGTGAAAGACTATGGCACTTTGATGTTGGGTATGGTGTAGTAACATATACCTGAAAATATGTGAATTTATTCCCCTAAATCATATACAGTTTTGTAAACCAATATTATCTCAAAAAGATAATCATTACAAAATTTTCCACTGGAAAGAAATATAATACAATTTTACGCAAAAATACAAGAACAAGTTTTAATTTCGAGAAAGGTGCAAAGGTGGTTTCAGTTACTTGAATCTTCAGTTTTATTTACAATGAAGTTAATAATTCATAAAAAATTATGATGAACAATAAAATATATCATGCCATTTTTTTTATTAAAATGAGTATCAAATAGCCTCATGACAATGACAAAGATCTTTTCTTTCCACATGAACAATCTTTAAATCTTTAAATTAAAGAAGGAAATTGACATATAAATGTTTTGCTTGTTTGACTAATAATAGAAACCCTGAAGATTAATCATGGACTTTCTGTTGTTAATAACTTCTATTGTCAATAACTTATTAATGGAAAGGAACCATGGTTTCTGTGAAAAAAATTTTTTCCCAATTTCCAGAGTCAATGTTTTCAAGTACTGTCTACTACTATCTACTAATTGAGAAATGTCAAGTGCTTATCCACTCAATAAATCTTCCCTCAATCCCAAGAGCAGTTCATCACTGTCTATTTCTCCACAAACAATTCCTAGATACATTACAAATATAAATAATGATAGGTGATTTTTATGGTCTCTCTTATAATTTATAAGAAAATAGTCATCTTTAGTTCATGGTGGAGAAATTAAGAAAATGAACTTAACTACAGATCTTTCTATAAGAACCATGTCTCCTGAAAAATCAAGTATATTACCAAATGAGATTTTTCAAATTTTGGGGGGAAAGCATATCATACAGATTAAGGAAAATATAAATGAAATAGTTTGGATGATGAGAGAACTATCAAAAAAAGGGAAGGAAGAAATACAGTAAGACAAACATACAGAACAAAGCTAAGAGGGAATTAGTGGAGAACTATGTGACTTGTCTAGGTGAGAGTTACTGCACCACCAACTTTGTCTTTCCATTTGTACAGAGAAATTATCACTGAGTTAGAGATTTTAGTAAGACTGATTGAATATGACCTTAGTTATTCTATAATACCTGAAGAATTAAAGGATTAAATACTTTTAAATGGAATTTAGCAAATATGAAAACTTTAATCCTATAATTAAAACATTTAAAAATGTTAAATTGAGGAAACATCTAGTTATTCATGTTTGGTATTTAATTTCTTTTTTCAAGATTCTTTCCTACAAAAGTAATCCACAATATAATTGCAGAAAGACTAAGTATATTACAGGTTGACAGGGAAAGAATTCTTCTGGGAAATTTTTTTTTACTTAAGTTTTTAAAGTAACTGAAATTGAAAACTTACCTCTTCAGGAAAAGTAGTCAATATATTTTCAATGAGTTCCACAGATTACCTCTAAATAAATACTTGTGGACACAAGTATTTAAATAGTCTAGATAAAGGCATTGATTTTAAAATATGTTTGAAATATATATTTTGCAAAGAAGCAAGTATCTGTAGCACTGAAAATGTTTAATATATGGGGAACCAAAAGACATTTAAAAAACCATAATTCCCTTTTAAGTCTGCTATAGTTGTCTAACAATGTTTTCCTTTATTTTTATTATTTTTTCAACATTAATTATATGTAAATTCATTTTGCATTACTACAATTACATGTGTGTTTATGTGGTAAAGTTCTGTGCTAGATCTTTTAAAAATAATCCATTATTATATAAAAAATGTATTCTGTTCCCATCTTCATATTTATATTCCTAAGAGGCTTCATAAAATTACCTTGAATGAAAGCATTTAGTTTCCAATTTACTGTACAAATTACCCTATTGTTAACATTAGTTAACATTCAGTTTGATGCACAACTGAATGTTTTTATTATGAATAATTCTTTAGCAACATCCTCAGACACAAATGTTTTTTTAATAACTAAAATTAATTTAGCTCTAAACATGTTTTAGGCACTTTGCTAAGTTTTTTTCAGTTGTTTGCACATTTATTCTTTACAACAATCACATTCAACTGGTGCTATTATAATATTTATCTTATGGATAAAAAGACTGAGGTCTAGAGGTGCTGAAAACTTGGCACAGGGGCATGGTAGTCCATTTATAGCCAAAATTCAAATCAAGACTGACTCCTGAGTTTGTACACCTGAATTATTAAGTTGTAGCTGATCTCCATGTTGTACACAAAAAGAGGAGAAATTAACATCTGAAAAAACATTTACATAACACATTGTTCCAAAAAAGGCACATATTTGCAAAGTTTCTAGCAATATTTGAACATCTTATACATCATGAAGAGGTCATGTTGGAGTACCTGAATAAGAGGTCAAAGCAAAGAATCAGGGTACTGCAGATAGAAAATTGACATACTTTGAGTTACTGTATTCATAAAAAGGAATAACAGTTCTTAGATGCACTAGAAATTGTCAATTATATGGGATTGTCCTTTTGTCAATGAGAATCCTACCACAGGCAGTTAGCTAATAGATATTTAACTTTGGAAAAAAGCATTTTCAGTTAGTTTTCTGTTTGATACACAACTGAATTTTCAATATTAAATGTCACCATGCTATCAGTGGCTACAACTGGGATTAGTTTTATGTTATGTTACTTGTGGGAAACAGAAAATGGACAAAGCAAAGAGAGCTATGGGGTTCCTGAATTGTCACCTAGATTTATGTATTAGACTTCGTCATTAGCTATTTTTGGTTAAAAGTAGCAACCTAAACTTCTTAAATTGATATTTCTTTGCTTCCTCTACTGGAAATAGGAGCTCAAGCAATGGATTTTTTATTATTTTTTACTTTTTACTTTCTTCTATTACTTGTTTGCTTCTCTTTTTCATGGTTGACTATGTTTTAAGGCAATAAATAGCACCGTTTTCATTTTCTCCATTCATTCCTGCACTCAAACTATAATGCGAAATGGCATCGAGTACCAAGAACATACATAAACCAAGCTAACTCTGGCCAAAGCATAAGGTCTGACAGTTGTGTATAGGATAATCAGAGAAGAAAGTTGCCAGAGAAGAGATTGGATGATGAAGAAACAAAAGTTGTGAATAAACAGTTTTTTGGTCTTGCATGCATTCTGTTTTACTTTGCTTCCAATATATTACTCACACTTCTTTTCAAATGATGGTTATAATTTTTTGTATCTTTTTCAAAATCTTTTAATAGGACTACATCAAACTAAAAAAGGAAAATGAAACAGAAAAACTCTGAAGAGTGAAAAAAAGAGAACATCAAAAATAAAAAGGAACGCTATTGAATGGAAGAAGATATTTACAAGTTATGTCTGATAAGAGATTAATATAAAATCAGTTAAACAGATAAAATAAATTAACAACCCAATTATAAAATAAACAGGAGAAACAGATTTTTCACCCAAAATATATACAAATGGTTGATAAATACATTAAGTGATATTCATTATCACTTATTGTTGGAAAATGCAAATCAAAACTATGATGAGTATCACCTCATACCTGTTAGGATGGCTATTATCCAAAAGACTAAAAAATACAAGTGTCAGAGAGGAGGTGGAGAAAAGGCAATACTTAGAGGTGGTTGGAGATTTCTCAAAAAATTAAAAATAGAAATCCATGTGATCTAGCTATTTCATTTCTGGATATTATCAAAAGAATAAAAAAGCACAAAATTTAAAGCTGTGCATTCAGTGCAGCATTATTTAAAATAGCCAAAATGTGGAAAAAACCTAAGCCCCTATCAAAAAATAAATGAATAAAGATGATCCATATAAACAATGGAATGCTACACAGCAACTTTCCATTTGCAACAATGAGGATTTACATTATGGGAATTAAGCAAAGAAAAAAGTCAGATAAAGAAAGACAAATACTGTATAATCTCACATATGTAGAAGATAAACAAAGCAAAAAAAGAAAAGAGAAAGAAAGAAAAAAGAAACCCAGACTGACAACAGAATAGTGGATATTAGGAAAGGAGGGGGGTCCTCCCTGGTGGGGCACCAGATTGAATGCTGCATTGTGAAACATTCACAGCACAGCAGCACGAGTTCGATCCCTGGCCAGGGAGGAGATCCACATGGCACCGCAGACCTCTCCTGTCTCGCCCACTGCTCCCCATCTCAGAGTATTTCAGTCCATCTGCCTGTTCTGTTCCCCACTTTGTCTCCGGTGAATCCTCTCACCTCCCATGACTCTGGCCTGTACCCCAGCTCCTGTATGCATAAATAAATAAATCTTAAAAAAAAATAGGGGGGAGATAGAGTAGAGTGTGGATAAACAGGTAAAGAAAGTTAATTATGTGGTTCTGGATGGCAATTATTTTGAGTATAATCTGTTCTTAGTTTTTCTATTTTTTTAATTTCTTGTTTATTTTCTAAACATTATTGTTGCAATAGCCTGACACCTGACTCATATCATATGAATTCTACCTCCACTCTGCAATGAGCATGCTTTCCCAAAATATTCATTTAGATTTTGATATTGTAGATAACATTTCAATAATTCAATGAGTTTTTAATCTGAGTTAAAACATTCATTATATCAATAATATTATGTTATTTATTTCAAGTTCAATCTTTATATTAAAAGTAATATAGTCTTATCAATCCATGCCATTTTATTTAAAAAGTAATGAATAAGTGGAAAGAAGTAATGTTAATGGCTAGCACTGTTTATAGGCCACCTAATGAAATAAGTTATTGAAAACAAATTAAAATTGCTTATTCTATATTTTAATTAATGACTATATTTGTATTAGTCTTTCATCTATGGCAATGGTGACATTTTTTTACAGTCACATATAGCTCATTTTTGTATGGTGATGCTTTTGTTTCAATGAAACTTTTTCTGCCCTTTATGTCAATTTTTATTGAATGTAATCCTACACTAACACAAAAGTTTAAGCATTTTCAAAAGAATGATTGTCATCATCAAAATCTAGGATTTAGTGAATAGTTCTGCCTCATTTGTTGGAGTTTTACCCACACACAGTAAAATTAATTTTTAGTATTAATTTTGAAATCAGAATATTTGTTATAATTTCATATTTTATTAATGATATGTCACTATATTTTATGATAAACCAGTGTTAGATGTTTCTTCCAATCATTAAATTCTGAATTTGAAGATCATTTACATTATCTACTCTATAAACAGTATTCATCAAATCTTCATAATATAGATACTATATAATTGCCTTATGTATTACATATCATCACACATGATATATATGGTGATATACATATATCACATGTATAATATATAGATAGATACAAACACATGTCAAAATCAGAGAAGTGAAGTTATTTAAACAAAGTGGTAAGTCAAGGCTGTATCAAAATTCGGAATTATAGTTTATCTTTAAATACATAGTCAAATCTCCTTTTTAAATGGTATGTTGCTCTTCAATCATAAGAATTTTTCAAAGGAATCTATGTTCCTTGGTAGGTAGCCAAGGTAAATACTCCTTGCTATTCTCTATTATGTTTCATTTTATCTGTCAATATCAGTAACTATGAATTGGATAGTGAAACTGTCTACTTGCAGCTGAAATTCTAGGTTTGTAATAATCTCAAGCAAAATGAACTTGAAAATCCATAGCGCTCTTACCTTAAAATAATTGCCTCTTTACAGTCTTACTTTTCTTTCTTAGAGATACACACACTGATTTATTCACACATACACACATACAGAGAATATAAAAACTACTCTTGCTAGTATATTTTCAAAGGTATTCCCTAATGTTCTCAAGTTTGCATTTAAAGTATGTTTTTCTGCTCTAATTATGATTTGTAAGTAAAACAAAAATAATGAAATGTCTCTGAAAGTAAAAGTGAAATATAAAGACCATTTTAGGTTTGAATCACTATAATATTGAATTCCCATAATTTTAATAGTGTTTGGTTATCTCACAGGTAAAATTATTTAAAAGTAGTCACATACACTTCAATATAACTTCCAGTTTTGCCAAGTTGCAGTTTTATTTACCACTCTATGTAATTACAGTGAAAAATGCTTTAGTATTGCAGAGTACATAGTTAAGACCATTACTATTTTACAATATATTATTGATTATGAAGTCATTTTATGTAACAGTAGTAGTTTTTGATCACATAGAATAAGATTATATATTTCATAAGAGATTTAAATTTTTGACCCAAATATATGAAGAAGGAAAATCTATTTTAGGATGTGGCCATAGCCACTATAAATCAATAAACCAGTGCACTGGTGAGATGGTGATGGGGAATACATGGGGATTACAATTAATGGCAAGTATATGTAAATTTTAAAATATTTTAATAAAAGAAAAAAAATTAAAAAAAATAAAAAAGATAAAAAAAATAAATCAATAAACCGATTTTTTGAAATCATTTCAGCCATTTTAGGAATTCAACCATTATACTTTGTTCATTATTCAACATAATTGATGAGACATTATGGTTGTTTACTTAAATTCATTCTTTCTTGTGGTATTGAGTGCTTTTGCACTTTTATTTGGATTAGTGACCTGCATTTTTCTTGCAACTTAAGTAACAAAGCAGTAAAAAATTCTATTAGGTAGAAAAACAACTGGGTGTTTTTCCTCTTATGAAGAATGTTCACATATGTTCCAAATTAATTTTAGTTAGAATTGAGATATCCCTTGGGGCCATTAATAACTAGTTTAGTTATATTTGTGCACAAAGTCAAATGCTCTAATAAAAGGATCAATGTAAGAAAAACTAAACTCATTTAAACTAATGTTTTCCTTTCATTATTCTTTCCTTATTAAGAGTACCATGAAAGGAGCAAACATAAAAAATCAGAAGTATAATATGATATTTTAACAGAATTTAAGAGCATCTATTTAATATATTTACCAACCTGTTTAGGTTAAGCTGATTTAAGCTGATACTTAATGCCAAAACAGATAATCATAAATCCATGCAAGGGCTCAGTAAATTAAAAACTTAGATTGGAACTATATTAACTTCAAGCTTATACAATGATGTTTATTGCTTTGCATATATTATGTGTACACACGGTACTACATATTGGCCTTCAGGCACTCTTCTCAACCAAAATATCTAATATAGTATAAATATGTAAATAATTGTTCCACTTTCATTATTTAGAATTAACTTCATGAGAGATCATTGAGAGATACTGTATACATCTCTGATAATATCTAAAAGGTCTTGATTTCCCTATCCTACATGAGAGACAACTTAGGTATGGGTCATTAGACTCTAGAATGGCATTCTTGAAATCAAAGCAGAATATCTACATTGTCCTTTACACATCATTTGTATTTGTGAAGGTAAGTGGTCAGAACAGCTAATACATGCATGGACACACACATGCAAAAAGAAGATACTATTCACTGCCTATCAATTCCAACCAAGTAATAAATAAAACAGGATATAATTAAATTGAAAAGAAAAAAAGAAAAAGATTTGTAGACAGCAAAACAGTTTGCTGTTTCATACTTACAATTTGGAAATATCAAATTGTTTTCTTACTACTCACTTTTCCCTATACAAATATAACAATATAACAATAAAATTCTTCCTTTTAATTTGCGTTCAGTAATATGTGGTTTCTACTATATGCAACTTAGACATTTATCACAATGTTCACTGATGCAGAGTAATAAGGGCAGCTATTTTTGTGGTTGAGTATAAATCAGGTAAACTGACACAGACCATGTGGACCTCTGTCTCTATAGGAATAGAAATGTCAGGAATTGAGTCTGCCAAGATGCACTTTTCAAAAGAAAGTTGAGCAAGTGCCAGTATTATTAATAGCCAGTCAGTTCTTGCAAATTCACGAAAACAAAATATTTCAACCTAAGGGATAGCGTGTCATCACTTCCCTGCTGCCAGAAACATAGTTAATGGGTCCACTGCTCAGGCACCAGCTGACTGCTTCAAACAACCCCACACAAAGAAGTGGGACACGAGAGAGAATCCGACACCAAAGTGGAACATAAGAGGTCATCTTAAAACTAAGAGACCAGTAGATCATCAGCATAATTTTAAAATAACCTAAAAATTTAAAAGTAGATAAGACTTTGTTTCATTTTCCTTGAGCAAATGTAGATAGAAGAAAATAGAGGAAATAAAACCCTCACGCATTAATAAAATGTTTCATAAGATTTGCTCACATCTAACCAAGACACACTTCTGTTAAGAAAGATTTTAGAAAACTGGATAAAAAAAAAAGCCTGTGGTAATTCCCCAGAATTTCCCTAATGTGATAAGAAATGAAACTTAATCTATATAAACTAAAGCAGAATAATAAGGTAGAAAAACAGAAGTCTTTTAAAATACTTTAAAAGTTAAACATCTCAATAAAACAAAATATTTGATGTTTACACCCTTTGTTTATTGGTAGCTAATATTTTTAATCAATTATCTGACTTGTAGTAATAGGATATCTATCATGGCACATACCTAAATATAAGATTATCTTAATAAACATTATTACATGTTAAAAAGTATGTTTATGTTGTATTTATTTAGTATATGAGTGTAAGGAAAACTACTGAAAAATAGAAATAATAATGATAATGAATAATAGGGGAAAAAACCTTGTATAATAGCAAGATGGTTACCTAGTTGTGAATAGGAATAGAAGCTATGTTTTATTGTATGTTCACTGGAGAAATTTTTAAAAAAAGTAAGTCTTAAACCATTTTGTGTTTCCTATAAAATGTAAATGAAACTTCATCAAAAATACCTTTAGAACTTAAATAAAGACCCAGAAAGAAAAATACTGAAGAGAGTTTATTGATAGGGACAATAAGAGGTCACTGTTAAGTCTCATTTTAATGAAAGGTAATCTCAGCAAGAAAGCAAAATGAGCAAAGAAGTGAATATGCTAAGATTGTAATGGAAAAAGAAGCTATATTTGCATAATTATTGCCATCTATCTTCTTTCTTCACATCAAAAGAGAAAAGCTCATCATTTAACTATAATAAGGAACATTTCAAACATATCAATTTAGCCAGTGTTTAAATTTCTTTTTCAGATAGCAAGTCCACTTATCATAAACTACTATTTGCCAAGATTTTGAAGGTATAGTGACTTTTCAGATGCTAAATCAGGAGATGTATAAAAGTGGGAAATAAATTATACAAAAATGATATTCAATAAGTATCTCTTCTAGAGAAAATGTATTCCCGTAGTGTATGTGTGTATTTTCTTTCATTACATTCTATTTATAAGTATCAGACATAAAAATCAAATGCTTATCAGTATCTATTGAATTAACTACAAAAAATCCAAAGAAGGTAATTCTATATCTTTAAAAATGAGGTATCTTAACAAGTAGCTTAATTAACAAATAGCCAGTAGATATGAACAATTTACTAAAAAGTATATCCACAAGGTCAAAAGATATTTGAAAAAGGCTCATTGCTCCTAATATAAGAGCTGCATATTAAAAACTGTAATGAGATACCACCTCCTGCCTATGAGAATGGCACATATGAAAAAGACTCCCCTCCTCATACCCCTCCTCCCCCCAGACCTCCCTGGTGGCCTAGGAGCTAAATCTCAGTGCTGAGAGTTTAAGTGTTACTGCCCGAGCTGAAGTTCAGTCCCAACCAGGAACAACAGACCTATCCTGTCCCACCTGCTGCTCTCCTTAGCAGTGTATTCCATTCCATAAATCAGCCTGCTCTATCCCCTACTCTGTTCTGTCTCTGGTGAATACTCTCACCTCTTCCCACCCACCACCGCTGCACCTCTGGCCTACATCCTAGTTCTCCTACACAAAAATAAAAATAATTAAAAAAAAAAATTAAGACCCCTAATAACAAGTTATTTAATTTAATTCACTTAATTTAAAAAATATGAGTGTCATTTTTGAGGGAAAGTACTAAATAAAAGGCTATAGAAAATATACATATATGGAACTATGTCAAGAGGAAATCTTTTTTTTTTTTTTTTCCTTACAATGTTTGTTTTCTTTCCTAGGTGTAGTCTTATAGAATTTCCACCACCAATTCACCCATGCATTGTCACCATAGTCTCTTCCCAACCCTGCCTTGATCCCAATCCCTCCCTCTTCCATGCAGAATGTCTCAGTTTTGTAGATGTCTATTTTTCTTTTGTCTTGTTGAGTTTTTGTTGTTATTTTATTTTTTCCTTCATTGCCTATATTCCTCCTGTAAGGGAGACAATCTGGTATTTTTCTTTTACCTTCTGATTTATTTCACTGAACAAAATCCCTTCAAGTTCAATCCATGTTTCTATGAATGTCTCTATCTTTTTTGATTGCTGAATAATATCCCATTGTATATCTATACCACATTTTCTTGATCCAGTTATCTATTTTTGGGCATTTGGGTTGATTCCAAGTTTTACCCATTGTAAATAATGCTGCGATAAACATAGGGGTGCATGTATTCTTTTAAATTATTGTTTAGTTGCCCTTTGGGTAAATCACTAGGTGTGGGGTGTATGGTAGCTCCATTTTTAACAGATTGAGGAACCTCCATACAGTGATCCATAGAGGTTGGACTGCATTCCCATCAGCAGTGTAGGAGAGTTCCTTTTTTACCACATTCTCAGAAAGGCCTATCTTTTAAGTCAGAATATAAGTGGTTGGATATTGTGGTGGTGCACTAGTAAATTTTGGTTGACTATATTACATTAACAGACAGTTCTACAAACCCTGTGACTTTTCCTATGAGCATTCATTTGCCACTCAAGCTAGATGTTTTTTGTGGATCAGCCACAGCTTATGTCCAAATTGTTGTTTTGACTCCTCATTTTCTCCTCTGTATAGGACTGTGGTGAAGTTGATGTCTTTCTCTTGGTCTGCTTTTAGAGGGAGAGGGGGGAATTGGAAGGAATCTAGCCAGCCATCTCAAATAATCTTAAAATTTTGTTTGGGGAAATAAATACATCTTTAAAAAATAAAAAAAAAAAAACAACTCTGTTTGGGAATGACATTGTTATGGTCACATATATTTCATTAGCCAAACAATGTCCTATGGGCAAGCCCAATAAATGGCAGTAAAGAGGCTTTGCAAGTAACATACAAAAGTAAAGACATAGCATTATCTCATAGTAATAGAGTGGTGATTTGTGAACAACACAATCTATTATACAAGAGGTAGTTGAAGAACGTATATTATGATATGAACAATATTGTGATATTTTATCCTCTATAAAATTGCCCAGTAATGATATCACAAGGTATAGATAACATATAAGTAATATGAAGCTATTTCTATTTTATTATTTTTTAAGCTATCATCCTCCTTTCCATACTTTCATAAAGCAAGATTATGTAACTATATTTAATTCAAATATATTGTCCTACTTGTGACATTTATCAATCTTGAATACCTATGCCTACTAAGCATTGATGTGTGTGTGTGTATTCTTCACAAACCTAGTCTAAAATGAGTTAAGGCAGCACTTCCAAGATCACACAAATACTATGTTGCTCTCAGGTACCATAAGCATTCTGTTTGTACCTGTGTCTTTCTTTTTAAAACAGAAACTGTTCTATAGCTCTGGCTCCAAAGGGGTGTTAGAGGTGTTAGATAAGTTAATATAAGTGATTTTTTATAATAATACCTGTCAAATATTAATCAAATGTATGTGCATGTTCCTAGTACAACCATGGTATTTTTATAAGTGACAAAAGTACTTTTCATAGAAGTTATATACTTACCTTTGAAAAATCTGGATTTCAAATTTAGAGGTAACTACAACCTTTTCTTTTTCTTATGCCCTGCACTGTTGAAGTTATTTGAGACAAAAGTTTAATGTTTAACATTGAGTCATTTAAAGAAATATATTCCAATCTGGAAATATATATGTAAATATGTGTATATATATGTATATATGTATACATGTATATATGTATACATATATGTATATATGTATATATGTATATATGTATATATAATGTGTGTGTAGATATATATGCAAAGCTGAGACACATGATGTCTTTTCTTGGATTAATAGGTCTTGAACGATTTTAGGGGCTGGTTATTACTTGTATGGTTGTCTAGAACTTAAAATGTGTATCAAATGTCATTGGAACAATATAGAATCATAATTGATAATATATAAACAATTAGTACTTAAAATATCTATTTTTAAAACAACAAATAATGTCAAAACATAATTTTTACTTGTAAAACAAGTTCACACTATCAAATATTTCCTAAATTGAAAAGTTATACTTTTTTTATCTAACTTGAATTTAATTCCATGCTAGTCACATTTCTAAAGAAAATTCAATAACATAGCAAATAAAAAATTCAGTAACATAGAAGCTGATGCATGAACCTTGATTAACTTGCAATTATTATAATTTTCAATTTTGAATAATTTACCTTTATCTCAGATGTCTTTTCACTTCAGAACTGTATGGAACTTATTACTTATTATTCCTCTAATATTCATGCTTATAATAAGCAACATCCTTCCCCTTTACAGAGGCCATGTGTTTAGGGAAGATTTTTATTCATTGCAACTTAACAACTATTTATTGGACAGCTGGTATTTGTTGGCCTTTTGCTATCTTTGTCATTTCTGCTGACACCTTCGTCTCACAAAATATATGAAATTTAGTAGAAAAAATGTGTGAATGTCAAAATGTATCTTTTGGTATTTTAATTTTCATGTAGGGACTTACACATAGCTAATAGTTCTCTTTCTCACATTTCTGAACCACCTTAACATCCTAACAACCAGATATATTGCAGGCTTTTCAACAGATGTGGAAGTAAGAGGATAATAACTTCATTCAATTAAATTCAAAAATAGATCCAAGTACCTGAATGTCATAAGTGTTGAACCTGTTAGAGGTATAATTGTGTTGCTCCAATGCACCAAGTAATAGCCTACTAGTCCACTTGATCCTGAATTATTCCATGTCATTTTTTAGGAGTGTGATTAAATGTCCTGTAAAAGTTTTTCCAGAACTATACCAGCCCTCAATATATTTCTTTGATAACAAAAGCAACAGAATTGTTTCCATAGCAAACCTCTTATAAATTTCCTTGGAAAATTTTTACTATAGATGTGCACTGCTATGTGTTTATTTAAAAATTTTGACATGCTGTCCATTGCATAATGTGAGAACAGGTGAAAGAATGTGTTTGATACTTACATAAAGAAATTATTTTCCCAAATGGTTAGGCTTTCTTCATGGGTGGGTAAATGATTTGTAACTTTATTACTTGTGGAGGTTTTGTCAATTTTTATGTGAAATGTTATCTTGACTTCAAGGAAAAATAGTTGGAGTGTCTGAGGGATTCAGTTTATGAAGAAATGAAAGATCTAGCAGATGAAGAAATTCCTATGTCTATGTATTTATTTCTTCTTATTGGTTCTTCTAGGCTTCTTTAGTTTTTATATGGCAATATGGGGGAAATATTTCTGAACACTTCATTTCTTTCCAAAGTAAAGGCATGCATTTTCTATAAAGACTGCTTACTATCAATTTTATGGAACTACTTTTCAGCCAGAATGTACACAAAGTCAGCACTTAGTATTAATTTAACCATTTAGGTTACAATAGTACCTAGTCACATGCTACCTCAATTGGAAATTTTGCCTGGGTGAATGTTCAAGTAGATACATTAAATTTTCATGAACCAGCTGTTCATCCTCATTTTTCTTTCCAGCCAGGCTTATCAAAAGTATTCGGACTATGAAGAGGTGACTTTTTTTCCCCTTTTTTGGGGGGTTTAATTGATACCCAGTTTGCACAGTTGCTTCTGGGGCAATTCAAGCTTCTGCAGCAGATCTTTTGTAACTCTCTAAACTAAGTTACCTCAAGGTTTAAGTCTCAGAAAATCTGTTTCAGCAGAGAGTGAATATTAATAAATCCCTTTAGTGAAATTCTTACTGCTCTCTCTATATATAGGAAAAATTTTTGTGAGGATGACTTATAAATTATTACTAAAATATACAATTCATACACATATATTATTTTATTAATTCCATTATATAGTTTGAGACACTAGAACCCTTAATATTCAGAAAGCAAGATTTCATCAGATACAACATAGTATCAAATTTGGCTATTTGAAGAGACCTGTGTGATTTTTTAAATTTATATCAGATTTTGGCCTTAAGTTGTATGTCCTTTCATATTGCTCCATAATTGCTTCTATTTTTGTTGTTCCCAAATGAGTCATTTTCAAAGAGCTTTTAGACATCAGATTGGTAACCATTAATATTTCACTGAACTTTCCCTGAATTCCACACCTCAGCAAGTGTGGTAAGAATTTGACAACTTACTTTTCAAAAGGATTTGTAAGGACTATTCTTTTAACTTCTTCATCATTATGTCAAGTACACACAATTTAACTGTGACTCTATTGTAAGTGCATTATCTATTGAAGGTGATTTTAGTTTGTTTCTTTTCTTCCTCATTGCCAAAGTTATCAGTGATATTTGAGAATGTGTTCACTTGAGTTCTAAAATGTAGTCCAGTGACTATGGAATAGCTGATCTTTAATGGAAATGTAGCATAAACATAATAAATAACTCTTTATGAAGTCACTGAGATTTAACAATTTTGCTACTAAAGGATAACCTAAACTCACTGATATAATTCATTAATTCTTAGGCAATTTTTAGGTAATCATTCATGTCCTCTTATGTAGGAACCTAGTGAAGGATATATTGTATATACATTTAATAGAGTCCAAATAATTATTTTGTTGAATGAATGAAATATTACATCAACTAATGTCTGTATATGCATATTCTATCCTCTCTGGAATTATTTGTCTCAGATTCCTAGTTATTAAATAAGTACTTGTTGAATGATTGAAATGGGTAATTTTCTATATCCAAATTATATTCTAAGGAGAGTTCACATTTACAATTCTAAAATTATGTTCAAAAGTATAGGAAGTAGAATTTTAGCTCACTCAGTTCTTTATAAATGTTAATTATATTGATAATAGTTTAGATGCATGTAATTTGTTAGGAAGAGATCTTTTCAAAACTTCTTTGTGGATCAAGAGTACTGTTCTAATTCCTAATTCCATAAGATCATCCCCATAAAATAAAACATATTGCACTCATTTTGATTATGAGCTGCAAAAAAGCAGTCAATTTTATACAACAGGCACACAATTCATCTGCCAAACAATTCCATATCTTGATATTTTTAAAATTTGAACCACGTGATTGCTAGTTCATTACTAATTATAGCTTCCAGGTTCTGTTTTTATTCAAGACTTCCATTTGCATTAAAAGTCTCATATTTGGCTTGCTAAAACCATAATGAGATAGAAGGAAATTTATCTGATTTTAATGCTTTGAATTGGAAATTACTTGAGTCAGTTTTCGTTTAAAGCCAGTAACCTTGTGATGATAATTTATAATTTGCCTTTTCACTGACATAGACCATTCACACAAGGGTTTTCTTTCTTTTAAATTTTAGGTGCAGCTCTCTTCAAAGTAGCCTATATGGTTGATTCCACAGAGTACCCCTTTCATGGTACCAAGTAAATAATATTTAAGAAGAATTTGCAAATATTTTTAGCAGGTCTCCCTGGTGGTGCGGTGGGTTGAGCACTGCACTGTGAAGCATCCGCTGCACAGCAGTGCGAGTTCTATCCCCCCGCCAGGGAGGGGACCCACATGGCCCAGGCAGACCTCTCCTGCCTCACCCGCTGCTGCCCTCTGCAGTGTGTTTCAGTCAATCTGCCTGTTCTGCTCCCCACTCTGGTGACTCCTCTCACCTCCTGTGACTCTGGCCTGTACCCAAGCCCTCGTATGCATAAATAAATAAATCTTTAAAAAAAACAAAACAAAACGAATATTTTTAGCAAACAAAATGAAACATTAATACTGTCTTTAATTTTGATTCATTGGTTATGAGGGTCTTAGTGACAGGCCTATTGAATTTTTTGATGAATTTTTAATAAGTGCTAAAGTATTTTTCTGCATCACTTTTTTACATTCATGCTAGAAAACTCCAAGTTAAAAAAACAGTGACAGACTTAAATTACCTGCATTAAATGTTCACTTACCCTAATAGCAACCAGAGGGAAAACTAATTTGAATCACTACAATGAGATAAGTAACTGGAATGTGCAATTATATCCACTATTAATTTGTTAGCAGTCTTTAATTTTATTCAAATATTCATTTTGAGTCAAAATTTTATTTGACTTATTTTTTCTTGCATACTAATTTATTCATGTATACATGATCTCTTATTTCTTCCTTAGGTTCTTTAAATGGTTATAGAATACGGGAAACATCAACTTGTGAGTTATCTCTAAGTATGACTGGGTTACACACATGTACATCAAAGAATAATAACATGTTGGTGAATAATTGGATGACATTCAGTCTTTATTTTCTTACAATAACTCTTCTAGAAAACTTTAAAAAACCCACTTGATATCTTCTTATATAGAAATACCATGATGTGAATAAATTTAATTTTCCAGACATAATCATAAGCATACTTTATTAGCTATTATTCTTTAAAAAGAGATTCTATAGTATGTTTCTAAATGACTCAAAGATGTTAATGTTTGTCAGTCTTATCCTTTGAAAATAATTTCTGACAAATCTAGAACAAAGAAATGTATCTCTTAGGTTATCTAGTCTGATATCCAGGTATAGAGATATAATTATACTAAACTGGATTTATTCATCGAAAAAGCAGTAAAATATTTTTTCTGACCTTTAGGTAACATCATGTTGAGAAAGTAGAAGTTGGGGAAACTGACTGATTTCAGCTCTTGAATAATAATTAATGGCATTGATTTTTAAAGCATATTGTGTATTTTTGAGAATTTAAGCAGATTTCCTATAATGTATTATTCATTTTCTATGGTGATGCATTTTTTCTGGGTGATAGTCCCTTTAAAAGAAAAAGATATTTATTTTATTTATGCCTACAAGAGCTGGAGTATACACCAGAGATTGTAGGGGTGAGAGAATTTACCAGAGACAGTAGGGAGCAGAATAGGTAGATCCATTGAAATACACTGCTGAGGGGAGCAGCAGGCAAGACAGGAAGGTCTGTTGTCGCCTGTGGGTTAGCTCCTCTGGCCTGGGATCAAACTAGTGCTGCCATGGCTGCTGATAGCTTCATAGTACTGACACTTAAGCCCTTGCACCACCAGGGAGGCCTGATTATCAAATGAGAAAATATGTAAGTAAATAAATAAATTTTGTTAAATATAGGGATCACTCTGGTAGCATACAATAAAACTTCTATAGTCAATGACATGATAAAGAAGATCATGACAAACTTAAACCCAGACAAGCATACATTTAGTTTGTACACATTGTTTTTACCTTGTTCTTTTCATTTAACTGTTCTTGAAAATTAGTTCATATTATCATCTTTAATGGATTAGATCTTTTTTCATATATACATTTCATTCAATTTTATAAAAATTATTTCTTAGTCTTCCAACAATATAACTAGTAATATATGTGTGTATGTATATTTACACTCACATATACACACATTCTTTATCTCTATCTTTCCCTTTCTCTATCTCTAGTCCTCCTTGCCTCTCTCCCTATCTACCTATCTTCCTTACTTCTTTTTTTTTTTATTAAAGACATGGATCCTTTTCAATTACTGTCAGCTCAGATGTCATCCTATACATATTTCACATTGTACAGTTCTGTTTACTAAATTCCTATAATGTAGTGCCAAAATATCCTCCAAAGAGTTTGTGTGATTTACTCCTCTCTAGCAATGTCTCAGAGTTCATGTATTCCTCCACTGTATGATATCAAATATTTACTACCAAGAATCATTTAGGAAAGTGTGTAGTGTACTATAAAACAGTATTTCTCTTATATGGATGGATTCGAATATCCTTTCACATGTTGGAAAAAAATTATTTCACTTTTTCCAACTAACTGATTATATTTATTACCATAGGTTATAATGTTCAGATTTTCTTCATTAGTGTAGCAAGATAGTAAAGACACCCAAAAAACAATCTAAATACAGAGTTCCTTTAAAATATTTTATTACCAAAAATTGAATATATATATATGGAAGCAGAAAAAGAATGGTATGATTAAATAATATATGTGCCCCCATTTAGTATGAACAATTATTCATATTTAGTCAATTATACTTATTGTTCTACCTACAGAAAAACATGTTGCAACCTTCCATTCGTATCTCCTACAGTTGTTTTGTGAATAAATGTGCTTCTTGTTTTTTTTTTTAAAGAAAAATCTGAGGATGAAATTATTGCATAATAAACATATTATTATACCCAATAGGGGATATGTTTAAATAAACCAACAAGCCATTAGTAATAATTCTCTAATGTTATCTAAATAGACACTTAAATTTTCTGTTTTTCAAAGATGTCTTTCTATTGCAGATTTAGTTATATCAGAGTTTACAAAGTGACCCCATTATAGTTTTTAATATGCCACATAATTATCTCATTATCTCTAGCAATCCAAATGCTTTTATTTTTGTGATACTTGAAATTTGAGGGCAAATGCAGAATGCTTTTAATCTGGATTTTGGTTGATTACTTCCTATTGTAATTATTGAAGGATCTACAAAACAAGATGTTCATTCTTTCAGAAATTTTCATGAGGCTTTGTTTTCCCCAAGTTTTTAATATAAGTTTAGAAATACAAAAAAGACATCCTTTTCATCAGTACTGAGAAATTTGTAGTCCAGTATTGATTGCCAAAAGCAAAACAAACCTCAAAACTAATAAATTTACCTTTAACAGAAGGTAAACAATAATATGGGGAAAATTAATATGGAATATTGTGAAATAATAAAAATAAAAAGGAAGAACTATTTTATAAATAGAAACGGAAACATTCCTTTCAAGCAAAAATTCTATTTAGAATGTTTTCTCACGTAGAACTTAGTAAACTGAATTTAAGTTTATATGGAAGAATAAAAAATAACCAATAAGGGGGCCTCCCTGGTTGCACAGTGGGTCAAGCAATGCACTATGAAGCAAACCACAGCCACTGCAGCACGAGTTCAATCCCTGTTGCTGGCCAGGGAGGGGACCCACATGGCATAGCAGACCTCTCCTGCCTCACCCGCTGCTGCCCTCTGCAGTGTGTTTCAGTCAATCTGCCTGTTCTGCATCCATCCCACTCTTGTCTGGTGAATCCTCTCACCTCCCGTGTTTCTGGCCTGTACCCCCAGCTCTTGTATGCATAAATAAATAAATCTTTTAAAAAAAAACCAATAAGGAGATTTTGAAGAAGAGATGAGGGAGAGAAGGAAAGAAATTTGCTCTATAATAAAATGTATTATAAAGCTATAATAATTTAAGTGGGGCATAGACTATAGCATTATTATATAATTGTAAACTATGAGCATCTACATATATGGTACCATGAAAAAATGATTAATGATTTTGAAAGATTTGCAATTTATGAGAAACATATAAAAATTAAAACCCTAGAATTTATAAACACTTCTACTCTTGACTAGGAATTTATAATTAAACACAAAAAAATTAAAAACACAAAAAAATAGTATAAGTGTATATAATAGGCAAAAAAGGTTTTTTTTTGGTATCTGCATGTATTTGCAAAAAATTTCTGGAAGGTAAACAAAAAACTAGTTGTTTATCTACATTATTGAGGCAATATACTACTTTAGTTCTTACAAGATAAGCCTGGAAAGACTATTATCTCTTACATATTTTACTTTTCACATTTAAATTCTTCCTAATAAAAATTAGACAAATGAATACAAAATACTTTGAAATACAGGAAGGATATCTTACTATCCTTGAAGAAGAAGGATTTTTTTATTCAAAATGTAAAGTCTATACCAGAAAATTATGTGTTTAAAGGAAAGACTTCTTAAAGAATAAATATGGAATTTTTCTTAGTTATGGTTAATTAGTTTTCAGTCATAAAATTATTCTCATCTATCACCTTAATAGTCCTCTGAAGCATCCACTCAATCCTTCACTTCAGTTGCCTCTTTCAAGCATGTTCTTAAAGTTTGGTTGATTTTATTACTCTTTCATTTATATTAAAATGGTGATTTGCAAATAAAGAACAACATGAAGTCCACCAATTTCTCACAGAATTATTTGAAGTTGAGTCATCCAGACCTGTTCAATGTAACATGCACTGCCATCAATTCTTTTTCTAATTTTTAACAAATTTTGTTTCACATAGTAAATTGCTTCAAAATTAGGAATAAATTTTTCTAATATTATAAAAGTATGCTTTTACATACAAAAGACAACAACACTTCATCATCTGCCAGAGGTGATAATTATAAGATCAGAGAACTTATAATTGTTATAAGCTATAAAAAACCTTTAACAGCATTTCAGTGATGAAGAACAATCATAGGACTTCCATATAGAGAGGCTCATTTTTCAAGGGAGCAATGAAGTCTACAGCATGCATATTATAGATTTTCAGAAACATTAAATAATGGACACAACTATATCAACAATCATCTATCTTATGAGTGACAGAGATTGAGTAGTTGGGAACTCCTTAATACTTTCCAGGATTTGATAAATGTCTAAATTAAAAATATCTATTCCTGCTGTAATTTAAGTACTTTAATTATATCCCTCATCAAGATTTAGAAAACCATGTAAAACCTTCTTGGTCTACTCATTAAGTCCTTCAGGTATCTCTATTCTTTAAGACTCTGTCATGGATCTGGATAGCTATAGTGGATAGCTATAGTGACTTCTCAAATGACTCCAATATTTCTAGTTAGGGACAATAACAACAACAGAAAAATCCTTCAAATATGAAGTAACCTAGATATTCCCATGTAACTCTCCCTAGATTTCTAAGGTTTTCCAAAAACAATCGAGGGACATCCTTAAAGAAACAGAAACTATATATAGTTTCCTTGTTTGAAAAATGAGAAACTCAAAATCTGATGACACATAGAAAGTTGTTAGTGGCAGATTATAAGAGGGAAGTCTTTTTTTGTTGTTATTAACAGTAATATATTGTGCAAATAGCTATAGGAAATGGTCTACAGAAATAATTCTTACATCGTCACTGACATTCAGACCTCATCATCCATGATATTATAAAATTAACTGAAAATGAAACTCTTAAGCAAAGTTAATGGTGTTTAAAGTGACTGTATGGTTTTATTTGTCAAAAACAGACTGCTTATTTAAGGAAAAAAATCAATTTGAGGAGAGGAATACCAATGCCAATCTATTCTTTTACAAGAGAAAAAAAAAAAGACTTACTTGATCCTTTTAATTAAGAATTTAGAATGATTTCACTGAAAGGGCTCTTTTCCCCTCCACTCTCTTCCTCTTACTTCTTCCTTGTCTTTTGCTTCACTACTTTACATATTATTTTTTGTTTAGTTACCCCATTCTTTTCTGTCTCACTTTCTTTCTACGTATACTTTTCTCTTGTTCTTTTTACTTCCTTCCTTGTTTTTTTACTGGGCAGGAAACAGGTAGAGTAATGGAAAATATCCAGCTCCAGGACCTGACAAGCACAATCACCACCAGCAGAGGGCTCTTTAACTCTTGGTTGTTGGTAGAAAATCAGGCGGGACTCCA
This sequence comes from Galemys pyrenaicus, assembly GCA_019455555.1. NCBI lineage: Eukaryota > Metazoa > Chordata > Mammalia > Eulipotyphla > Talpidae > Galemys > Galemys pyrenaicus. The sequence goes on along the minus strand of JAGFMF010011678.1, from coordinate 2,108,453 downwards.
TGCTAGGATGGTTTTGACAGAAGCAAATTTGTAACGTGAAGATTTGGAGAAGATACTAACCAAACCTGAAACAAGGAACAGAATTGGTTCTTCTCTTGCCTTTCATTTATTCATTCCACAGATATTTTGAAAGCTATAAAGTTAACTCAACACATCACCCTGAGAAGAATACATCTTATTAATTGTTAAACAAGTATCAAACTGATGGATTTTTTGTATCAAGTTGAGACAGGTGATGTATAGCTGTTACCTTTTTGTTTTGTTTTTAAGGATTTATTATGTATACAAGAACTGGGGTACAGACCAGAGATGCTGGCGGTGAGAGGATTCACCAGAGACAAAGCGGGCAGCAGAACCAGTAGACTGACTGAAACACACTGCTGAGCAGTCGGCAAGGCAGACCCAAGGCAGGAGAGGTCTGCCTCACCACGCGGGTCACCTCCCTGGCCAGGGATTGAACTCATGCTGCAATTGCTGTAAATGCCTCACAGCATGGTGCTTAACCCTTTGCCCCACCAGGGAGACCCCAGCTGTTAGCTTTTTGTTAACTAAATCTTCTGATGTGTTGATCTTGAATACTAGGTATGCATTGTGTTACCCTGGCTATCTGAGAAACCAGAGGGTATGACTAAAAGCAGTTTGATTTTACTCCTTGACATATTGCTAGAAGTCTGTACTGTCTAATATGGCCAATAAGCATACAAAACATGGCTAATCCAAATTGAATAAGCTGCAAAGAAAACATACCAGATTTCAAAAACTTAGTATGAAAAATAGCATACAACCTCATTACACTTCTTTTATTGATATATATATTATATATATATAATTTTGGAACTAAACAATCTTATAAAAACAAGCCACTAAAATACTTTCACCCATTTCTCTATTTTTTTTAACATGGTTACTATAAAATTCAAATGAAGTTACATTATACTTTTGTTACACAGCACTGTCCTAAGAAAAGTTTATACCATCTTTTTTTGTTTTGCATTTTAGGCAGATTTCTAAAGCCAAATGTTTTTCTAAATTCCATATCTATGGATGTATAAATTGTTTTTGTGTAGAAATCTATCCCAAAACATTATCTAAGCATACATAAATTTATTTATATCCTCAAATGATATTGGTAACTTTGACAAGCATGATTTCCTTTATAAACAGGTTGCAATTCTTCAACTAGGATACATACTAAAGTAGACAAGGATCTAAATCTTATTATGCTATCTACAGCCTGTCATTTAATGACACAACACACACTGTTCTATAGTTTCCCCAGGGAACTGTCTTCATTGTTTCATTTGAAATAATTCAATATATTTCAGAGCAATCCAATATATATTTATTAAATATTTTACAAGTTTCAATGGCAATTTCCAAGATCCTGTGAAAGTGGGTTTCTGTTCAGCTTATCAAGCAAATATAAATGGTGCAAAATTTATATTGGAATAAAGAGGTAGTGAACAGAAATTGTTCCCTGATATAGCACTATATCTAAGAGACAGAGTAGAAGACAGTCCAGTACTGAAGATCATATTAACATTCAAATGTCTTAGAAAAGAACATATAAATTTTTCTTAGAGCATTGTTATGTAAGAGGAATATAATCTATTCTAGTATGGGATTTCCACAATTTAGAAAACTATCCTAAGTTCCTGGTGAATTTAAAACCCCCTTATATAATATATATTCTTGTAAACCAATGTTATCTCAATAATAAACAATAAATAAAAAAATAAGGTCCTCCTTGATGGAAATGTAGTAAAGTAAAACTGCAGTTACAGAATTCACAAAAAGCTGGGTTTGGTTGCCAAATTAGCCATCTTACTCATTGTAATCTTAGTTTATACTCCTGAGGACAATATAGCTTTTTCACTTAACTGTGTTCACTTTGTTCACTTAACTCTTTTCACTTAACTATGTGCATTAAATTTGCCCATTTCTTTTTGTGTCTTGCAGCCTGTATCATCTTATGATTCATAAATATTTCTTTTAATGATGTACCATAGTTTATCCACCCACTTACTGAAGATATCTTTATACTTCTGACTTGGAGAATTATAGATTAAACTGCTGTAAACATTCATAAGTAGATTTTTTATGGACACATTTTTATCTCAGGGGTAAATACTCAGGAAAGTAATTTTTTAGGATCATATGCTATGAATGCTCTTAGATTTTTTTTTAAGATTTATTTTTATTTATCCATATAAGACCTGGGGTGTAGGCCAGAGTTATGGGGGGCTGAGTGAGAGGATTCACCAGAGACAGAGTGGAGAGCAGAACAGGCAGACCTACTGAAATATACTGCTGAGGGGAACAGTGGGCAAGACAAGAGAGGTCTGCTGGACCATGTGGATCACCTCCCTGGACAGGGAACAAACTCATGCAGCAGTGACTGGCAATTGCTTGATAGTGCTGAGCCTTTAACATCTGTGCCACCAGGGAGGCTCTCCTTTTAACTTTTCAAGGAACTGCCAACTTGTCTGAAGTAGTTGTTTATCATTTGTATTCCTTCCCAGAGCTAGTCAATTCCTGTTAATTTTGGAGACATCCATGGTTGCACAAGGGGATAAGGCTCAGCACTATGAAGTTATCCACAGCCACTGAACAAAAGTTTGATTGCTGGCCAAGGAACTGACCCACATGGTGCAACAGACCTCTCCTGTCTTGCCCACTGCTCCCCTCAGCGGTGCATTTCAGTAGATCTGTCTGTTGTGCTTCCCATTCTATATCTGGTAACTCCTCTCAGCCCTCTCCCACAACCTCTGGACTGTACCCCAATTCTTGTATGCATAAGTAAATAAATCTTTAAAAAAAATAGAAAGTTCCTATTTTTCTACTTTTTTGCCCACATCTCCAACATCACTTCATATACTTACTTTTATCAGTCTATCTAAATTGGTCGAAGCGTCTGTTTAGATCTTTGCCCACTTTTTAATTGGATTGTTTGTTTTTACATTGTTAAACATTGAGTTGTATATTTTGTAGATTATTCAGTACATGTTTTTCAAATATTTGCTTCCACTCTAGTTTGTCTTTTCATTCCCAATGTCATAGTGATTTCCACAGTAGTTGTTAATTTTGATAAAGTCCACCTTATTTCTTTGCTAGATAATACTTTCAGTGTTTCATCAAAACTCATAACTAAATCCTAGTTCAACTGAATTTCTCCTCTTTTCTTCTAGAAGTTTTACAGTTTCCATTTTACAATTAGGTCTATTATCCATTGTTTGTTAATATTTGTGAAGGCTTTATACATCTATGTTAACTTTTTTTTTTTGACACAAGGTTTTCCAATTGTTTCAGCAGCATTTGTTGAAAAGAATATCTTTTGTCCATCGATTGCCCGTGTTTCTTTGTCAAAAATCAATTGAGTCTATCTTTGTGAGTCTATTTCTAGGCTTTCAATTTAGCTCCATTGTAAAAAGTGTGTATTCTTTCATCAACAGAATGCTGTCTTGATTGCTAGAGTTCTACTGTAAGTTTTGAGGTCATTTCATATGGCTGTCAGTCTTCCAACTTTGTATTTGTTCGATATTTATTTGTTATTCTGTGGCTTTATTGTGCCATTTTTGTAAACCTTTTTAGTAAACCTTTTTTTGTTATACAAACTTTTAGCTGTGATTTTGATTGGATAATTTTAGTAAACCTTTTTTTGTTATACAAACTTTTAGCTGTGATTTTGATTGGATTTTCTTTTCATCCATATATCATTTGGGTAGAACTGATGAAATAACTGACTCTTCTAAGTCATGAGAGAGATACGGAAGTATACTCTAAGTTATTTAAATTTTTATTCTTTCATAATTATTACTAGTTATTAACATTTTTTAATTCATATAGATCCAGTATATATTAGAGTTATCTCTAAGTAATGTATGTTTTGGTGCTTTTGTAAATGGTATACTATGTAGTTAGTTTAATTTGACCTATATTTTCTATTTGATGTTCATTGTTGGTAGATAGAAATGCAATTCACTTTAGTTAGACATAACATTCATGAACTAAAAGAGTTTTATTTTTCTCCTCCTAACTTGTATACCTTTTGTTTCACTTTGCTGTCACATTTCACTAAGATTTCTATTATAATTTTGAATAGAAGTGTTGAGTATAGCCTACCTTGCTCCTTGTATTATCAGGTCTCTGTACAGGTTCTTGCCATTAAGTCTGATGCTACATATATGTTATTTGTAGACATTTTTAACAAATACAGAGTGCTCTTTTATTCCTAGTTTGAAGAGGGTTTTGTTCATGAGTAGGTTTTGAATTTTTTTTTTAAAAATGATTTTCCTGAATCAAATTATAAAAATATAAGACTTTTCATCTTTATTCTGTTGATATTGGGGATTACATTAATTCAGTTTTGAATGTCAAACCCTTTCCATCAGAATAAATTGTGTGTAATCACTTATGAAAAAATGCAAATCTAGGGCCTCCCTGGTGGCTTAAGGAGTTAAGACACAGCACTATGAAGCTATTCACAGCCACACAGCATGAGTTGATTCCTGGCCAGGGAGGTGACCCTGTGGTGCAGCAGACCTGTCCTGCCTCTCCCACTCTTCACCTCAGAGGCATTTTTCAGCCAATCTGCCTATTCTGCTCCCCACTTTGTTTCTGGTGACTACTCTCAACCCCCACAACTCTTGCCTGTACCCTTGTTCTTGTATGCATAAATAAATGAATCTTCAAAAAATGCAAATCTTGCAAAAATACTTATTATAATTTACTTAATTTTAACTTAATTAGGAATGAGTTAGTGAATAGAGAATATAGGAACATGTTATTGTCATGATCTGATCTATTTGCTAATCAGGGAATTTGGAGGTCAAGGTAAGGTGTAATAACCAAAATATAGGACATGCTGGAGGTAGTTTTTTTATTATTATTTTTAGATATGTATTGTACACCTTGATATTATAGGATTTCTCCACCCAGGAATGAATTTTTAAAAGGTTGCTAAGAACTAAAATAAAAAAATGGTATTGTTAAACTAGATCAAAGTAAGAAAATAGAAAAGGAGAAAAATAAGCCAAGTTTAATCATACTCTCTGAGCATCTTTTTCCATTTTAGAGAAGAACCTGCTTATTTGAATTTAAGTTTAAGCCAATACTACGCCTGAGTGAACACAACTACTTGTAGAGAAAAAGAAACTTTATTAGATATTTATGGGGAATTAATAATTTCAATTAACAACATATTTTCTGTATCACTGCTCTTTTGCAGTATGTTTCAGATAGTTATTATAAAAATTACTTTAAATCATTTAATTAGAAGGTAAAGATAGAAGTATGAAATTTAGTGCTAGAAATTGACTTTCAGTTAGAAGTCTGGCAGATTTATGATTACTACTTCCATAAGAGCTGTTTAATAAATCCATTTTTTTTACACTGGACTATTTTATATGGAATAAAAAATGTATGCATAGTTTTAACTAAGTAAATAATTCAAAAATCAAATAGATTTCTCATAATTCAGTGTTCCTGAAAAAAGCTTAAATGGGATTAAGTGAATTTTGCCAATGGTGTATTTAACCAGTAGTGTTATTTTCTCTTCCTTATATTCAGATATGACACCATTAATTAATTATTTCACATTGATACTTTAGATGTGAATATACTTAAAATTTGGTGTGATTGAGAAATTGTTTTTGATTCATATGAAACGAATTACTAAGAATATCAAATTCATTTTGTACACTTGTCAGAAAAAAATTTTTAAATATTATTCATTTATGCATAAAAGAGCTTGGGTACAGGCTAAGGTGGCGGGAGGTTAGAGGATTCACAAGAGACAGAACGGGATCCGAATAGGCAGATCAACTGAAATACACTGCTGAGGGGAACAGCGGGCGAGGCAGGGGAGGTCTGCTGTGCCATTCGGATACCCTCCCTGGCCCAGGATCGAACAGCGTTGCTGTGCTGTGGATGCTTCACAATGAGGCACTCAACACACTGAGCCAACACGGAGACCCAGAAAACTTAATACCTCTACATGATTTATGCAGATACTGACTCCATTAATCACTGGTTGAACCAATATTAAAAAACAACAGTCAGGGACTATGCTAAGTGAAGTAAATTAGACGGAGAAAGATAAATATTAATGTTTTCATTTATGTGTGGGATATCAAGAAACCAAACAAAAGAATAGACAAAGAGAAGCCTTGAAAACTGACCACACATCTGGGGCATTCAGGAGACGTGGGAGGTAGAGAAGTGGAGATGGAGGGGGTGGGTGGTCATAGAGAAAAGCACATGGGTTGATGTTGCTGGAATGAATGTGGTGACCACACTTGGGCGAGAAATCATATACTGTCCAAAAATTAACAATGCTGTAAGAGAAAATTACTTCATTTAAAGATGGATTTTTTAAAAAGTAAAATAACATTTGCAAAAACAGCAACAGCAAATCTTTGCCTTTTAAGAGCTTAAAATATTCTTTGCATTCTTCCTTACTTAGAAAACCTCTTTGGCTGTGCATTTGTTGTCTAACTTCAAAAAAAAAAAAAACCAAAAGATAACAATGAAGGTGTTTAAATGATACCCATTCTTTACACTTTATAGAATGTGCCTAAGTATGGTGCTAATCTGACACAATCACTGCATTGCCACTCGGTACTGGTTAGTCCATTGCTGCCACGTTCTATGTGATGAATACAGTTTTCACAAGTATGGAGATATGTTGAATACGATGAATACCTGACCATTCATAAATTTACATACCTCTTCTTCAATGCCTATTCCACACCTATTTCATGGCACAGAGGAATATAACCTGTCTTACTAACATTTTAGCTCATAGTTTATATTTCATACATTTACTCATTTTCATCTAAGAAATAATATACCAACTGTGAAGATATTAGGGTAAATAACCATTTTTTTTAGAAATATCAAATTAACTTTTAGACAATAGTGATGATAAAAAAGGAAGATCTTCTTAAAGATTATTTATCTGAGAATTTCAAGCTTTCCACAATTATTTCAATGCTAAGATTTGCTTTCTTGCATTTAGAGGTAGCAATAATGTAATTCTTTGTAAGGAAATTAAGAATAATTCTTTGGAGATATACAAAGAACTCACAAGACTCAAGAAAAATAAAGTAAAAAACCCAATCAAAAAATGGGCAGAAGAAGTTAAAAGACACTTCTCCAAAGAGGACATACACATGGCCAATAGACACATGAGAAAATGCTCAACATCCCTCTTAGTCAGGGAAATGCAAATCAAGACCA
>JAGFMF010011678.1:2081457-2100851 GCA_019455555.1 Galemys pyrenaicus | reverse complement strand
AGGGACTGAGGTGATGGTGCACGGGTGAAATGGTGGTGGGTACCCCCTGGGGACTACAAATGATGTCAAATATAACTAATAAAAAAAAAAAAAGAATAATTCTTTGGAAACAAATATTCTTTCTTTATTAAAATTATTAATAATAGTAAAATAAAATGATAACAATAATAGGAACAGGTCTTGTGCTTTCCGCAGATGTTCTCTTTGAACTCACATATAATCTCCGATTCTGAAAGTCACTTTCTACCACAAGTCAATAATCATAGGTCAAATTCTATGGAGCTGGTAGCCAATATTTTAATTCATCCAGATCCCATATTTCCAAATTTCCAGATTCCATAAAAATTTTGCTGGTATTTTAAAAAACAATTTAATTCAATCTTTGTTATCTGCATTGAAACACATCTTCTAATCCACTAGCTACTCTGACTTCTTCCTCTTCCTATTCCTTTCCACCAAGTCTGCTCTAAGGAATTCCAAGTTCCTGTCCCTTTATTATCTTTCTACACTTCCCATATGTTTTGGATATAAAATAACCTTTATTTCAAACCTATCACTTAGAAGTCATGTTCTAAAGCTGCCAAGGGCCTTATAAGGTATTGCATGTATGTGTATGTAAAATTTAGAGAAATGAAGTTCCCTATCAAAGAGGTACTCTGCTCTATTTCTCTAAATGGCAGCTTCATCTAATGATATTACCACAAATATGAGCTTCATTTGAAATTCTATGTTTTTAGTCCCCAACACAGATAATCATTAATTTCTGTCTATTCTAATTCCAAGATTATCTCTAACCTATCCATACATCTATTATTCCCACATTAGTTCAAACATCACTTGTTGTAATGATTACCTCTGCAACTTCCAAACTAGTCTCTTTGCCTTTCCTCTTCTAATTTTCTAATCCATTACCCATTAAGCAGCCAGTTTTTTTTGTTGTTGTTGTTTTTTTATGAAACTCCAATGTGACTGTGTCATTTTTGTATTTAAAACTCTTCAATCACTTTGATTGCTTTCATGGCAACTTTTCAACAAGATTGAAACACAGTCAACAGTCTCTTTTCCAGTTTCATTTTTTCCTCTCCCTAATTTGCCAATCTATTAAAAGATACTATATCAACTTTTACTTCTATACTTATAGAGGATGGTTTAGAAACATACACAGAGATAGAGAATTTCATGCCAAAGGTCTATTGAGAAATGTTCTACTTACAAGGAGGTGTGCCTAGCATCATTTTAAAAGAAAGAAAAGCTGGTCAACAAATGTCATTTCAACTGAGTTCTCAATATGTGGGATGCCCCAAGCTGGGATCTCTCTTTAGTTTCCTTCAAAAAAAAATCTATATCAAATGGAAGTATAAGGATTTGAAATTTTAGCAGTCAGTAATTATCAACTAGAAGGAAATGGGTATGTTAGTTTAAAGAGGGTATCACAAGGAGAATATGCAAATATCTAGTTCTATATTTTTGTAGATATTGTTTCTTTGATTCAAATTCTTCATCCCTTCTATCATATTTATCATATGAATAATTTCTATTCACCCTCCAGGCCTCATATACAATGCCATTACTTGCATGGTAACTATACTGACCCTGGTTCTTGTCAGCATATATTCATTTTTGTTTTGAAGTGTGACCCTCCCCACACACAGAAAAAATCCTCCAACTCTAGAACTTACTGAGCTCTGCAGAGACTGTCTATTTATTAAGGCTCAGTGGAAACAGAAATTGCCCTTTTCACTTTGTGTTCCCAGATTCCAAGATAATGTCTGAAAATACTTGGTGCAAAATTAACATTTGTTTGCAGAGTAAGCAAATTTCACATTTATTTTCATGTTTTATAAGAGTCTTAGATCTTCTTCAGCGGGAACTCTACAACATTAGGAAACTAAGGAGAGAGGGAAAAAAAAGTTTTAAAAATCTGAATTCAGCACTTACCAAAGTTTTTCAGGTAATCTGCATTTCTAAGTCTTGCTGGTAAATAATTTTCAATATCTTCGTGAACATCAGATTGGCATTAGCCTACTCACTGTATAGGTGATTATTCAGATTATTTTGACTGTGTTAACACCATCTATTCAGCTGAGCCTAAAAATTTAAAATATATATGCAAAATTGACAAAATGCCAAGAAAACGGACACTTACAGACACCTACTAGAGGACTTCTAAATAGATATTGGTGAACATTTTGCAAAGAAAAACTTCACAATAATACTATTTGAACACAAAATTTTATTTTTAATTTTAACCCCTAAAAATAATAGTATACACACAAGGAATTAAAAATTTCTAGCACAAATGTTATAGAAATAAACATTTATTAGCAGTTTTAGTTTCTAATGATACAATAAATTAGAATGCATTCTGAATTTTGCAAATAAAAATTCCAAATACATTTGTTAAAAAGTGAACAGAAGATAAAACATGAAGCAATCATGCTAAAAATAAAGTTATCTGCATATTGCAATCACAATTGATTATACCTTAGATTCTTTGAAACATTTGGAAAATTATCAAACATTTACATACATATGTGTATATAGATATCTAGATAAAAAGTAGGCAGAGCAAACCCAAGATATTAAGAGTTAAACATAATTTTGCATATGATACAAAAATATTAGCATTAATTTAAGAAGAAAAATAAAACTTGTATTCATCTGCATAAAGTACTTGTTATATTAATTTGTACAGTGTAATTCTCACAAGTGGGGAAGAAGAAATAATCTATATTATTCAAAGTCTTACCCTCTAACTGCAGTGATAAAACACACTGAGCAAGGAGAAAGCCCTGCACTTGCTTGCAGCCGTAGTGGTAGTTCAAAGGTTGTGTAAGTTTCAGCAAAGCATTTAACCTCATGGGACCTTACTTTTCTGATCAGGAAAATGCATAATTATATCAGATTTATTGTTCCATTGCATGTAAGTTATCTGGTAAGTGTACTGGTAACTGTGTAGCTGCTCAGTTGTCTTCAAACCTTCCTTGAGTTGAATCTTTGCTAGTGAGATTTTATTTGTCTTTATTCAATACCTAAAACTACAGAACATGCTATGTCATTGTTTCTGTGCAAGCAATAATTTGAAATCAAGACGGGGAAAGAAAGGAAGTCAAGTTAGTTAAGCCCCAGAACTTGTGACTATGATAATGCAAACTGTTATTTGCTACTGTGATTAAAGATTTTGAGATGGGGATATTATCCCAGGTAATTCAAGTGGGTGAGATGGAAAAGAATAGAGCTATGGTAGAAGTGACAAGAGAAGCGAGTGATTGGAATAATGAAAAAATGAGGTCTTAGTCACAGATTACAGTGACCTCTACTAGCTAAAAATGGCAACACAAGGGACCCCCCCACCCCCAGCCCAGGCCTACAGACAGAAGCAGCCCTACTCTAATCTTGACATTAACCATTGAACCCTTTTAGAAATTCTGACCCTCGAACTCTAAAAGAAAAATAAATCTGTGCTGTTCTAAACCACCAAGTTTATAGTAATTTATTTTAGCTATCATGGAAAACTAATTTAGGAAAGAAAGGAGAGAGAGAGGGGAGGAAGTAAGGAAGAATGAAAGAAGGAAGAAATGAAAAAAATTCTGTTATAGCAGGTTTACTCTAAGAATTATACAGACTATACAGAACAATTTCATGATCTTTCTGGACACTGACCACAGGGGTTACATTGTAAACATCAAATTTCATTTAAAGTTGTTTTTTGCATGCTATTTTTAGTTTTCTATAACACCATAGGAACAGAGTTGGTAAAGTCCATTTTATGTTTTATAAAAAAGTTCAAGCTCTTGCTTGATAGAGTGGTTTCTATGGAAACAGACTTCAAAACCTAATATAAAAGAAAAAAGAAAATATTTTCAGAGACCAAATTAAAATAATGAATTTAAGATGGGTTAAAATCCAAATGTCAATTTTAGTATAAGGAAACTCTTTCAATAATTTTTTTCTGCAGAAAATTTTAATTTTAGGTTCTGTAATGAAAAACAAAAAAATTGTATTGTATTTGTAGGTTATTTGACTTTGATATATATATTTGACTCTATTAGATTTTGTAAGTTTTCATGAATAGTAATGCTAGTTTGTCTCTTTATCTTTTTATCTTTATCTTTATCTTTTGCTACTTTATCTCTTTATCTTTTTTTGCTATTAGTACTGACCCAAAGTACATATTTGATATACAGGTATAGAAAAACTTTATTAGTACAATGAAGTGTACATTGAAACATGGAACTCTTTGTAGTATAAAAACTCCTCTATCTGTTAATTTGAAAATACTTGAAGTAAAAATACTTGTTTTTCTTTCTAAATGCTTTCTACCTAAACACTGCCCATATCTAAAATTTCTGTAACTACAATATCATTAAAACAAATGCTATTTGAACACATGACCTTTTACAGCAATAAATAAATGACATCACTGTAGAATGAATTACTATGGTGGGATAGCACGGCCCTTAAATCCTAAGTAAATATAAAATGACTGTAAACTAGCGTGCTGTCCCCATTGTTATAATAGCTTAATTAAAAGCTTGCTAGCTCTTTATCTCTAATAACCTATGTAACTATTATTTTTTAATAACAGGGAAAACTGTTTTAAAATCAATCTAGAAATTAATATATTTACCATTTTTTTCTCAATGTAATTCATGACACAGGAATTAATGCAAGATTTTATAGACTGATTTATCAAACATGGCATTTAGCTCTATGCAGAGATCATAACCTTCATCACTGTAGCTAAATACTGCATTTAATTTGTGGCAATAAGTGTGTCCCAAGACCTATATGCATAACTCATCAACAGGTAACTTTATTTTTGTTTTTATATTATAAAAACAAAAATAGATGCTTGAAGGGATTTGTTGGTATAGCCAAGATTCCATGTGGCTAGTAAATGTGAGATGCTTCAAACCAGCAACCTTACTAAGAGTGTGTTTTCTTCAGTTGCCAACCTCTGATTTCTGCACTGATATTGTTGAATTAGCAGGTAGATGGAGGGAAAGGATAAGTGATACAGGAGAGAGACCATGGAGAAGGATAAAGAGCAGTTTTTTCTGGGGTTTCCAGGGCAGCAAGGCAGTAACAGAGATTTACTAAGCAACCAAGTTCATTTCTTTCACTTTTTTTTGTTCCTGTAAGAATCCAAATAATACAGTAATTTAAAAACAAAACAATTCTTTGGTTTTAGGCATTGTCAATGGCTTTTTTATATGTTCACTAGCAGTTAAGAAACAATGATTATATGAAGAGAAAACCTATACCGACTTTTCTAATGGTTCAAAAAGAAATGTACAAGTGGTATGTGTTATTTTCAGTTATGTCGTGCTTCTTTTTCTTTTAAAATTTAGTTATTTATGCATACAACAACTGGTGCACAGGCCAGAGATGTGAGGGCAGGGACGGTGAGATGAGGAACCAGAGACAAAGCGGGGAACAGATGAGGCAGATTGACTGAAACACCCTGCTGGACAGAAAAGCAGGCAAGGCACGAAAGGTCTGATGAGCCATGTGGGTTACCTCCCTGGATCAAACTGTGCTCCCGTGGCTTCGGATGCTGCATAATGCGGTGCTTAACCCTTGCGCCACCAGCGAAGCCCCCAGTTACTTCGTATTTCTAATAATTGGTCTGTTTGGGAACTATAGTTTGATTTCCTAAATGAATTTTGATCGCTTCTCAGCCTCTTGGCTAAGATAAAGTGTCTAAATGAATTTTGTATGTACAATGCCATTCAATCTACAATTTTAAATATTTTCTATAATTTACAGCAATTTTTATATTTTTTAAAGATTTTATTATTTATGCATACAAAAGCTGGGGTATGGGTCAGAGGCACGGTGTGGGAAGGGAATGAGAGGGTTCACTAGAGACAGAGTGGGGAGCAAACTGGCAGATGGACTGAAACACACTGCTGAGGGTAGCAGTGGGCTAGGCTGAAGAGATCTGCAGCGCCATGTGTTATGTGGTTCTCCTCCCTGGCCAGGGAGGAGATCTAACTTGAGCTGCAGTGGCTGCGTAAGCTCCACAGTGCAGCGCTCAACCCCTTGCCCTACCAGGGATGCCCCCATACCAATTTTTTAATGCACAATAGCCAGTGCAATTTGTCATTTGTTCACATTATAAACATTACCAAAGGGTAAAAACAAAACATCAACAAACACACCACCTCTTACCTCAAAAACTATGTCAAGAAAATTATTTTTTTTAAGATTTAATTTTATTATGCATGCAAGAACCGGGATTTAAGTCAAAGGTGGGGGAGGTGAGAGGATTCACCAGGGGCAGAGTGGGAAGCAGAACAGGCAGATCTACTGAAATACATTTGTGAGAGGAGCAGTGGGCGGGCAGGAGAGGCCTGCTGCACCATGTGGTTTAGCTCCATGGCAAAAGATGGAATTCATGCTACAGTGGCTGGTCATAGCTTGATAGTGCTGACTTAACCCAGGCACCACCAGGGAAGGCTCTATGTCAAAAAATTTACTGATACAACACAAGTAAGTTATAAAACACCCCTATTTTTACAACACAAACAAAATGATGGGTATTTTATATCTATTTTTTAAAAATTCACATGTAGGACTTGATACTATGTAAGCATGTCGAGATAGATTATTTTATTGTCCTTAAAATATTACATTGCAGACAGGAAAGAAAGAAATACTTCTCAATGTTCATCTCAGGCTGAAATGATAAAGGTCATAAGAAAATTATAAATTAAATTTTCAGTCCTAAGAACCAGATATAGACTAAAAATTCAAAACAGATCATGCCTGAATATGTATCAAAATACAAATCTCAGTTGAGATTTTCTGTTTTCAAAACTGTTAATTTTATATTAGGGCCCAGACTTTCCTGAACTTAATAAAGAATTATACAAGCTTTCTTGCATCCATCTCCACACAATCCACAATCTTTATTCCCAAGACTCCTGTAAGTGCAGGCCAATCACGTATTCCAAAAGATGTAGGCGATAGCCCTGTTGTAATAACCACAGATCCAACACAGCAGGGATGCGTGTGGACCCTGAAATGATTTTAACCCCACTGTGCTACCATTTCAGGTCCCTTAAAAGGATCCATTTAGAAAAGCAGATATTCCAGTGAACCTTTTAAATCACTGAAAAATGAGCTACATCTGAAAGAAGACAGTTCATTTCATATATACCTGGAACTTTAATCAGCTATCATAGTATTCTTACTTCTCAAAAAAGCCAAAGTAACATTTTAGTGATTTATAAATATTACTAGTAATGCATAGGGATTCTTATAAATATCAAATTCCATTTCCCTGAATTGAACCATAATTAGAAAAGAAGTTCTTTGTTTCGTTCTGAGATATTGTCCAAATATATGAACCATCTTTCAATTTTATTGTTAAGAAAACGTAAAGAAAATAAAACACAAACCCTATCTTTCAGCTTTACCTTTTTAAAAAAATAACTAAGACCATTAAGAATGATAATTCACTTGATTTTAGCTTTTCCTTTTTGTTTGTAATAATTATGATTAAATAATCAATCTTACAGCAATATTTTTTATTGCTGCTTTGTTAAATGATTTTCTTTTCCCTTTTAAATTTTTAATTAGCTTTTCTTAATTGAACTAAAATTACAATATTGTATATTGCACTTTTTTACTGAAGTTAATTGCAATTCTGTATATGATTTAGGGAAATAAGCTCATACCTCTTCAAATGTATGTCACATCACATACACCGAAGTACCCACAGTACTTTACCATAAGCCATTAGACCTTCTGCTCCCTTTGTTTCCACCTCCATCCTCCCCCATCTAGTATCCTCAATAGGAACTGGAGTGGGTTATGCTAAGTGAAATAAATTAGAAGGAGAAATACAAATACAAGATGATTTCTTTCATATGAAATACAGAAAAACAAAGGAACTGAAAAAATTAAAATGATTTTGATTAAAGTTATAGTTACTTGAGATTACAAAAATATAAATCACATAGTTGGAGCACATATTAAAATATTTATGTTGATTTTTTGAGTAAAATAGATAAACAAAACAAATCTTTATGAGCAGAAATGTGTGTTTCTAAAATACTGCATGTGTACATGCTCAGAATAATTCTGAATTCATTTTGATTAGAGCAAACTGCTTACTCTCAAGATGTTGACAGACTTTAAAGATTTCCACTTTAGGGGTTTACTGTGACATCAATGTTTCATTACATTTATGCAAAAATCTGTTTCCTTAGCAACAGGAGGCAAACTGTTCATTTTAAGGAAACCAATAGAAAAAATTGTTTAATGTTAAATACTGCAGTTTAATATGGATAATTATACCCACATAGAATATAGTAACAAATTGAAAAGATTTTAAATCCTCCATAAACAGAACTGCTGCACTGCATCAATAAATAAACGCTAAAAACCTAATTTTAGAGGTACAAGTAAATTGTGTCCCCATAAATACAGAATGTGAAACAACAGGTATCAATGATACTGTGAACACATAATAAGAAAATCATTTTACCATTCATGGTATTTCTACCTATACAAAATAAAAGATATCTACTTGATTGTATTTAGTATCCCTATAATTCTATGATTTTATGATTTATGCATTTTAAATTGACTGGTAAAGATTTAATGAAACCTTATTATTATGGATGATGTAGTTTCATCCACCAGTTTATAAAATACATAACATAATACTTATATGCTATGAAAGTGGAAAGGCCAAGTAAGTATCCATTCTATCTAGTCTAAGATATTTTCTAGTGTTTTATTGGTAATCAGTTAGTTGGAGGTTGATGAGAAAATATGGCATGTGCCAGTAATATAGACTCCATCTTGAAAAATGTTGACATGTACAATCAGACTCAAAGATCAGTTTAGATAAACTTCTGAGTCACTGAAGAGTACAACTGGCATTTGATGTTTGTTATGGGCATAAGGAAATTCTAGGGGATTCGCGAGAGTTCCCTTTCTCTTACATTGTACCCAAGAGAGGAAAAGTGAAATGGGAGCATGTGTCTTTGAATTTTTCAAGGTGATTTTTTATTTTGTTTATTTTAGCATTTGATTAATCTTTATGCTTTGCTCATATTTTCATAGATCTAGCTGCTGATGCCTCATATTGGGAATTGGCCCCTCCCTCTTTTAGATTGCATCACTTTCATAAGTGTATTCTTCAGTAACTATACACAGTTATCCTCACTCCCACTTTTTCCAGTCCACAAAGAGAACGATCAAAGAAAGACTGAATGAAGACACAATAAGGGCTCTAAAGCTATTCACTAACAAGAATTTCTATCATTGAACACTAATAGCATATGCTGTAACACAAATGTCATTTTGTACACTATACAAACTCTTATCCTAGTCATATAGGATGGAACCTAAAATTAGAGTTTAGTGAGAAAACCCATTTGGTAAAAATAATGTAAACCTGAACTGGTTTTCTTTAAGTAGGGTCTCCTTCAAATAAGTCATTATCAGGAAAGATTTTTAGATGTAGAAAGTTGTAATAAGCATAAAGTCCAATAATCCCTAATTGACATTTTATCTAACTCAATAAATTAAAAATAACTAAATAGATTTAAAAGGCAACAGGGTCTCCTCAGACTCAAATATCTACTCCAATACACATCAAGCAGAATGATTTATATTTTAGTATTTTATTTTGATGCCACTGGTCCTTGGGACATTTTTCACTTATTTCATTTCTGAAGTTTCTACTATACTATCATTGTTGAATAAGTCTTGGCAAGACTTATATATAATGAGTTTAATACGAAACAAGACAAAATTTATCTTATAATACAAAATGTTTAGCAGAGTGTCAAAAATAATGATGTTGAATGTCCTCAAATAAGAACACTATGGAGTTATGGGAGTCCCATAACTTCCCACAACTCTAGGACAGAATCACCATAAAGAAAAAAATCACTATCCAGGAAGAATGACAAGAAGCTAGAGACAGCTACATAGACAGAGATCCGTTTTCTTACCTTTTGAATGCCTTCTTTTAGACACAATATCACTTAGCAAGGAGGAAGCATATTTTCCACTTCAAAGAAAATACCCTCAAGTTTTGCAATCAGGCATTCTCCCATCTAAAATCTCCCAAAAGTGACCTGAGGCAGTCACACCTATCAGATGATTCTTCAAGCATCCTTTAGAAGTAGGATAGTGCCATCAATAGCAGCTTACAAAGGTCTAGGTATGTGGTTAGACAAGTGAATGAAGAAGCAATAAAGCTTCTATAAAGGCTCTAAAGCTCTTCACTAACAAGAATTTCTATTATTGAACACTAATGGAATATTACCTGCCTGAATATAGAGGTCTGAGCTAGAGAGTTTCTTGGAGTCACTTCAAGAGCTGAAATATACAAGTCAACATTAACGATCACTATAATTTTAAAAAAACAAAACAGGCCCGAGATAAGTTATTTATGCCAATCCCTTATCAATACTTAATACCTAACTTAATTGTAGTTTCAACCTCTCCCAAAGTAGAATTTTAAACCAATCCTAGAATTTTCTGGTTTTTATTAGAGAGGTCATTAGCATGATAAGAATATCCCTGTCTTCCTCTAAGAGAAGGTTGTCTCGCCTAAAACAATTTTCTTTTCTTTTGCTAATAACCTTATCATACCATCTTTCTGACTCTAAAAAACTTGTTTGTACAACTCCTTAGAGCACCCTTCTATTCGTTAGCTGGAGTACTTCAGGATCCATGAATGATTGGATAAAATCAATTAGTTTTTTAAATTTACTTAAATTAAGTTTAATATTTTAACAGATTTAAAGAAAACTAAATGTTTTGGAACTTAAAGCATTGAAAAGCAAACTACCTAATCTACTAAAATATAGACATAATCCAATGTGTTACGGGCCCCTATCCAAAGAATGGATTTTTTGTTCTCTATAGGAAAGAATTCATAGGAAAACTTTAGTCTTAAACCAGACAAGGCTCTAGGAGAGACTCATGCATCAGGGAAACAGTGCCAAAAAGGGAAATTTAATCTGGCTCCTTGAAGGGAATTAGAAGGAGATATTTAAGGAGTAGGCCTATGAGGTGGTAGGCCTCTGAGGAGGAGATAGACATGGCTTGTTCTGGTTTGGTCTCAGTCCAGTGCAGGTGAATTATATTCCACCTACACATGTGGACTCTTTGCCTTCTCCTTCCAGGAAATTGGAAGATAATCATTAGTCAGTATCTAATGATTTTGTCTAGGATGGGGCCTCCTTAACAGTGTGGTGGACCAAATTATTTGGATAGGGCTTGCCAATCCATAATTCAGTCCATCTGTTTAAACAGGACTTGGGGCAGCTCATCTTACGGGCTTGAAATTTTTTTCTGACTATGCTGTCTCGAAAAGTGTTTAAATTGCTGAACCATTTTCACTAAACCAGATATTAAAGAGAATAAAGGTGTGAAGTTTGTTTTGGTTTTGGTTTCTTAAAAGTGAGTCAGGTTAGTGATCGCTAAATTCATTCATTCTCTCTCTGATTAAATAGAAGTTCATAATTTACATCAGATTCACCTTGAAGAAGTCAATGACTTGAAAGTTGGATTCTGTTGAATTTTGGTCTGAGATTATATGTTAGATGAGTTTTGTTAGTCTGGCTACTCACCAACATCCATAACCTAAAATTCTTGAGAAAATGATTAGTGGGAGGAAATAAGATTTAATAAGGTGCCAGCAAACTTGAGGACATAGTAGACTGCTATCACAAAGGTATTCTCCCCTAGTTGGGGAGGATCAGGGAATTATACCAGTGTGACATCTGTAAAAAAGCAGGTTTCAAGTTCCCTATGGAAGGATGAAGCTGGGTAGGAAGGAGATGATACAGAAGACAGAAGAAAAAAACAGAAGATGAGGGAGTTGGCTTCCAGGCATCTTGAAGTGTGGGGGAGTCTGAGCAGGATCCCAACACAGCTCCATGCTCCCTTGATGGCTCCATGGTCCCTTATATCCTTTCCAGGATTCCCCACCCTCAACTATACCTCTGGATTGGGCAATTTAACATGGTTAGTGCCGAAGAGAGGGGCTGCCCAGAGGCAGCAACTTTTGGTGCAGGCAGGTAAAAACAGCCACGTTTTTCTAACATGCTTTGGCAGTAGTGAAAAAAATGCCAGTTTTGCCCTGAAGTCTACACTTCAGGGCCCTGGTTGCAATATGGGAGAATACTAAGGAAGGGAAAAGGCTAACAAGCCTGCATCTTCAGGATTTCATAAAAATAGGCAGGATTTTGCAGGAATGCATTCATGTCCATTTTTCTTCCAAACTTGGTCATGACATGATATGCCATGGGCTGGTAAGATTGCTTTTTAGCATTTTACTGTTGTGGCTTAACCTAGCCTCCTACCTTCATTTTGGTTTCAGCAAGTTTTTAGTTTTTGCCTGCAAGAAAATATAAACAGGAGCAAGGACAATTAGTATAAGGACAAGGAGCTGGTGAATCCCCTGTTCTGACTGTATCCTGCTCCTCATTCTTGAAGGGGCAATGGAGAAGGCCCATTTTCTGGAATTATTTCCTGCTGAAGAGGGGCACAGGTTTGGATCATGCAGTGGACCACAAGCTTCCCGAGCTAACTTGCACTATGACTGGTGTCACAGGAATAATTTGGAAGTGTTAATGTCTACAGCCTTTTGGATATAAAGAAACAAGATAATTCAGGACATAAGGGCCAAAGATATAAAAGAGATAAACATATAGTAACAGAGACCACAGGACTAGTAAGGGACCCATAAGTGTTCTTTACAATAGAACTTCAAGGCCATATTCACTTTTTCAAGGTGCAGGTGCCCCTTCTAGGTAGTTCCTTTTACTGTGTTTTCAGTTTGTAGCTGGCCTTGGGGCTTAGCTCAAGGTTGTTGCTATTACTACATCTGCAAATACACAAATACAGCTACAGAGAGAAAGTGAGGTTTTTTTTTTTTTTTCTTTTATGCTCTTTAAGGTCTAAAAGCAATTTAACTGCTTAGCCTGAATTATAACAGGATGAGTGGCTAAAAAAAAAAATGCTTAAAATTTTAGCTGAAATATATTCCAATACAAAGAGGAAGTTCAGAGATATTCAACTGAATAGACAAAGCCTATGATTATCTCACACTGGAGGTTAGTCATGGAACGTGACAATTATTTGGCAACACACATAAGCTACTCTGCAAGCTACTGCTTGTCCCTCTAAACTATCCAGATGTAAAGGTTGCCTATAGTTATGAAATTATTAAATTTAAATAGAGAATTTTCTATTCTATTTCTGTAATAAATTCATACAGAAATAGACTTTAGCCAGCAGTTCAATGTAGGATATACCAACTCTAGAACCACCCATCCTGCATAAAGCTGTCATTACTGAAGATCATATCAAGGCATTAGGTGAAGCAAATGAGGATCCAGGAAATGGTCTATAGCCAGCTGTAACTCGGAGGCTAAAAAAACAAACAAACAAAACCCAAAAATCATTTTGTTACAAGACAGGGAGAGGGGCACCCCAGAACCTCCAAACCTGCCCACTCTAAATGGGTTCTGCCTTCCGCTGCTCAAGACAAACATATAAGACCTTTAATGAGAAAGCACTTTAATACAATTAGGGAACAATACAGAAAAGACAAATAATATAGTTACTAAATCAAGCATCCTAAGTTACCCATTCCCTTGAGAATATAAGTGCAGCCAAAGAGGACTGACCCAGACCAAGGCCTGAAAGCCTGCCACAAGTCTAAAGTACCATTTGGTGGAGACCCATAGAAAAGGGTTGGAAAGGGTCAGACAAATATGGGAGGAAAAGAGCAAAATTAAAATGAAGATAAAAGCTGCCATTGTTAAGTTTCCCATGGGTCTCTTACCCACATATTTTTCAACCAGTCCAGGACCAAAAAGCAAGTGCAGGTTCTTTACCTGTCTCTCTACTCCATGTGCCTCCTCCAGCTCTTCTATCTGCTCTCCATTCTACTTTCTTCTTCCTCTCCCTTCCTCTATAGTTTCCTCTCCAGCATCTTCTTATCCCTGCTCAGCTCCATCCTAGTTAGTGTGGGGCCTCTATAGTTTCCTCTCCAGCATCTTCTTAACCCTGCTCAGCTCCATCCTAGTTAGGGTGGGGCAGGGATCCTGGAACTAACTTTTTTCTGGAAACCACCCTGTTACACTTTTACAAATTTCTAACTTTATAGTAGGGACCAAATGCATAAGAAGTTAGATGAAATCAACTTTTGAATGCTTTATTTCTTGGCGCTTATGTTAATCAACAAAAGGTACAGAGAAGTATATTGCATTTCTAACAACATAGAGACTGAAGTGTTAGCTGTAAATGGTGTAGATTACCAACCTAGCTGCAGGAAAACTGACACAGTTCAGCCTGACGATGGCTTCAGAGGACTTTCAAGTGAGAGTAATGCAGTTATCACTTTTGAAAATAAAATGTAGTACTATAAAATTATATAAAAATTTTCTCCAAGTTTCAAAAAGTCTTTGTATCAATCTGAACCATAAAAAATAGACGAAAATCCTCTAAAAGTAATGTTATTGAAATTTTAATGCAGACCTAGGAGCCAATGCATGCAAACATACATTGATTTGTTTCCCTTTCATATACATAAGTTGGCCTATGGAAATTTCATAACATAAGGAAATTATGTTAATAATTTTATGGAAAAAATTACTTCTCAGCATTCCAAAGACACTTCAAAAGTGCCTGAATTATACTGTCATTTCTAAACTCAATATGAAGAAATTGATGAAAATAAGTAAAGTGATCTGGCAAATACAGAAATTGTTACAATGTTCTTGTGAAAATCCTAGAAAAGCTGGAACCCAATATTAAGTTAGCAGGTTATAAAATAAAAATGTGGTTGTAGATTGCAAAATGAAAGAATATAGAATATCATTGTAATATTATAGGTATAAATGGTAGGTAACAGCAGCAATAGCAGCAGAGATTTTTCCATAATCCAAAAAGAATTCAGCAATATAAGAAATGAACTTTACACCTTGACCAAGTAGTACGTACAAGAAGGGTACAGTTACTGAAAATCAATCAAAGTAATTCACTGTATTAACAGACTAAAGAAAATTGCACGACTATCAATTGATACAGAAAAAGAATTGGCAAAATTCAACATGCATTACAAAAATTCTCAGAAGAACAAAAAGGAAGGCGGGATGTTTTTATCATTATAAAGTCATTTAACAAAAATATATAGCTAATTTTGTAATTAATGGTGCAAGATTGTATATTTTCCTATTGCTTTTGCAGTAAGTCAAGACTGTCTGACCTAACCACTGATTGAACAAAATCCTAGACATTCTACCGTTGAAATCAGGGAGTGTGTGTGTGGGGGGGAGTAAACAAACAAAGTCATAAAGATATTAAAGGGAAAATAACTATATTTATTTGTATATAACATGATTGATTAAACTTCAAAAATTCTACAGAAATATTATGAGGGTTAATAAGTCCTTCAAGCTCATAATGAGGATTGAAGATAAATATGCAAAAACCAATAAGCTATTAAATTTTGAAGAAAAATCAAAAACATAATGCAATTTGCATTTAAAAAATATGCCTATATGTAAGTTTAATAAATCATTGACTGTGACCTCTCTCCCACCTAAGGCCTTTGCACATGTTTGCCATGGCCTCTCCATCCATCTGTGTGAGTGTGAAAGAACTAGAAAAATCATTCTTGCCTTACTGTCTCAGGACAATGAACCACATCACAAGTGTCTGGGGATGCGTATGTGGCCTTTGACTGATTGTGTGTGTGGTCAGGGTCCAGGACGGTTTGGGAGTAGCTCAGAAATTACACCAAGCATCTACTCACGAGGTTCTCCTTTAAGTAGCCAACATGTCCCCTAATGTTCCCAATAAATTTGATTACCCTTTGATCCCTTTGAAGTCCTGTTCCCCTTAAAGATGAATATTTTTTGTCTCCCCTGAACTCTGCTTCTCTTGCCATTGTCACATAATCAATCATGCTTGTGTATTATAGCTAATAAAAAAGCAAGAGCACTGGCCACTGAGAAGAAGAGTCTTGCCTTGCAAACCTGCTCCACCACTTGTCCTTGGAGTGTGCCCCCAGGAGCATGCTAGCGCCCTCTTGACCACCAGAATGTGCAGAATTTGTATGCTGAAAACTGAAAAATGTTAAATAGATCACAGAAGATCTTAGTAAATATGGAGACATTCCATAATTATGGATTGGAAAGTTCAACAAATAAGTAAAACCTTTGAATTGATATTTAAGTTTAACACAACCTTACCAAAATCTCAGAAAGATTCATGGTAGGCATAGACAAAATTATCTGAAGGTTACATGCAAAGGCAAATAAATTAGAATAACAAATAATTCTGAAAAAGAAAAAGAAAATAATGAATGTTCAGTCTACATGATTCCAATGCTTATATTGTAGCTAAAGTAAATCAAAACCATGTGGTATTATTGTTGGAGGCATAGACAAATAGATCAAGGAAATAGAATAGAAAGTCTGGAAATATATTCACACAAATATGCAGATTATTTTGTGTTTTAAAAACTATTTTTAAGAAAAATTTTAAATTTACTGCAAAATAGCAAACACAGTACAAAGAGTTCTCATTGACCCTATACCCAGCCCCTTATTACTAACATCATGTAAGTAGTGTCATAGTGAATTATTTCAAAAGAAGTCATCATGGGAACCCATACTCAATGATTGGGAAGTCTATGTTCTTTCCTTGAGAATGAAATATCTACATAAATTATTTGGAATTTTACTATTTTTGCTATTTCACTCTCCCCCCTACTTATTTATTCAATGATTTATCTAGAGCATATGGACTCAGGCATTTCTTAATATACTTTAAGTATAATCTAATATTAATTTCCTTTTTCTTTTTGTTCAAATTCTTTTAATCTTTACCATTGGTAAAGTTCTTTCAGTAGACTACATTTTTTTTTGACATACTTTTATCATTGTGAATGTTCTTTGTTTATTTGATTGCTTTTGAGCATTACTTTCTAGTATACTAAGCTCATATTATATATACATTCAGTTGTCCATGTTTTGGGTCTGGGTAGGGATATAGCGGGCATTTTCTATGTCACACCCTCTGGCTGCAAATAGCTTCATCTATGAAGAATCACAGCTGATCCAACTTGATTCTCAGTGCTAATTAATCTCTACCTGCTTACATTATTCATCTGTTTTTGGTGTTGTTCCCATTTTCCCATTAGTTCCTTTAATATTAATTATAAATATTTTATATTCTTTAATAGTTACAAAATTTAGGTTACATGTGAGTTTGCTTTGAATGATTTCTTTTTCACCCCTTACTGAATTTTTTCTTGCTTTTGTTCATCCCTTGTAGTTTTTTTGAAAGCAGACATATTTTAGTTTTTGAAAATAGGTTTTTAATGGAGGTTTCATGTTAATATAGCTAGAATTTAGGCTATGTTTAATGTTTGCTATAGTTATAGGTGCCAAAATTTCAAATTTCTCTGTTATACTTGCTTTTGTTTTCCTTTTTAATTATGGAATTTTATAAATACTCTAGCCTATAGAGAATCTGCCTCTTGCAACACTTTCAACTACAATCTGCTCTCATTTTACTGAAGTCCTGTTTATATGGTGGACAGATGTCGGATAGAAGGAGTGTTTTATAATCTTCTGCTTAAATCTCAGTATTTTAGTAGGTCTCTGTACTTAGACTAAGATGTTTCCATTTTGGTATAGTTTTTTTAACTCTCTCTAAGGTAATCATTCTAGGGGAGGATATGAGAGGAATTCCTTTTCTCAGTTGGAGAAGACTGGTAAAATCCTTTTCCCTAAAGAGTTTCCTTTGTTATAGAAAACGATCTGATTGTATTTCATGGTGATTATTTTTTCCTTCTTCCACCAATGCCATGAAGGAATCTTTCTTGAATCTTAGTATGAGATCCCATTAGGATCCTTTGAGGTAAAACCAGTAAACTACAGTCTGCAGTAGTTTCTCAAATACTCTACACTTTCTAGTGAGTCATCAAAATTACCACTTAAATGTTGCTACCAATTTATGACTTTAGTAGCTTCTTCCCTGGAAAAGTAAGTATTATCTATGACTCTCTGGATTTACCTAACTCTCCAGATTTCAAAGAAATGTTTCCCTTCAATCCTCACTTCTCTGAGGAGTCCAGATAAAGTCATTGTTTTCCAGTATATTCAGTTTGGTTGTGTCTTGTTTTATTTTGCCATTAAGGAGTGACAACTTCCAAACTTGTTACATGTCTAGACTGAAATTGGAACTCATTACCAATTAACTTTGGACAGGGGTATAAAACAATTCAGTAGAGAAAAGATTAACTTTTGAACTAATGGTTGTGCAGCAAGTGGAAGTTTATATGCAAAATATAAATCTTGACTAAGTATCACATATTACCCAAAAATTGACTCAAAATGTGTCATGGACTTAAATATAAAAGTTAAAATTATCAATTTCTTGGAGGAAAACATAGAAAAAGTCATCATTATCTAAAGCTAGACAAAGAATTCTTGAATCTGAAGTATTATTCACAAAATGAATAATTGCAAATTGGTCAACATCAAAGTTGAGAAAGTTTGCTCTTAATAGGATCAAAATAAAAGCTGAATACTATAATTTGCAAACAGTATATCTCTCAAATGACTAATGTCTTGAGTATGTAACAAAAATTTCAAAGCATAGCAGTTGAAAAGCCAACAATCCCATTTAAAAATGGACAAACATCATCAAAACATATTTCCCTGAAGAAAAATCATATTTATCAAATAGGCAGATGAAAAGACATACAGCATCATCAGTCATTAGGGAAATGCAAATGAAAGTCATAATCAATGTCACTGCACACATATAAGAATGTCTAAAATAGAATGATGACAACTAAAAATGCTCATGAGAATCTAGGGAAACTAGATCATTCATGCATTGCTGGGAGGAATGTGAAATGTTGCAGCTGCTCTTGAAAATATTTTGAAATTTTCTTTAAAATTTGTAAAATTTTCATAGAACCCAGCAATTGCATACCTGTTTTTATTTCAGAGATATGAAACTGATTATGTTCTCAAGCACATGAAATTTACACACTAATGTTTATGTCAGTTTTATTTATAATAACTCCAAACCAGAAAAAAACCAAACCTGTACTCAAGACATAGAACATTCATTCAGAGACATTCAGAGAACAGAAGGGAGAAGAGAGGGGATGAAAGTAGAGAACTAGGCAGTGGGAGCAGGAAGAAAGCAGGTGGAGAGTAGTAGATGACTGTGGGCATATTGGTGACTTCATCTGAGGGCAGGAATCCTATAATGTGAAAAAATAAAGATGTTTTAAAAAGAAAGAGAGTGAGGAGGAAGGAGGGAGGGAGGGAGGAAGGGAGGAAGAAAGGAAGGAAGGAAGGAAGGAAAGAAGGAAGGAA
>JAGFMF010011678.1:2022636-2081081 GCA_019455555.1 Galemys pyrenaicus | reverse complement strand
AGGAAGGAAGGAAGGAAGGAAGGAAGGAAGGAAGGAAGGAAGGAAGGAAGGAAGGAAGGAAGGAAGGAAGGAAGGAAATAGACTCTCTGAAGCTATCCTTCAACTTTCATTAGGTGAGTAGCTAAACAAACTAAACAAACTGTGGTACACCCCTACCATGGAATTCTCCCTAGTCAAAGAGAGGGAGAGAGAGAGAGAGAGAGAGAGAGAGAGAGAGAGAGAGAGAGAGAGAGAGAGAGAGAAGGAATTCAAACTATTAATAAATACAAAACCTGACCTACCTGACTGAATCTCCAGAAAACTGCTTTTAAAAAAAAGCCAATACTTAGTAAGTTAACTACTCTATCATTCCATTGATATAACACTACTGAAATGGCCAATTATTGAAACATTAAAAATGGACAACAGATGACAGGAATTAAGGATGGAGTGGGGGCAGAAAAGAACTGGTATGCTTATAGAATGGCTACAGGAGGGTTACCATAGTGATGGAAAGGTTCTGTGTCTTGACTATATCATTTTCAATATCCTGTTTGTAACTTTTGTTATAATTTCACAAGATGTTATCAGTGGAGAGGATGGAGTAAGGGTCCACAAGATGTCTTTATTTCTCACAGCCTCAAATGAAGCTACAATTTTCAATATGAGAAGTTAGAAGTGTTTTCTAATAGAGCTCTTTTTCACTATCACTATTATTTTTGTCTTTGAATAAAGGATTCATTGGCTTCAGGTGAGAAATGGTAACAATAATTTTTCAGGTATACTTTGTGATATAAAATTCAATTAATATATCTAATCCCGAGCAAGTCTATAATGTTTCTGTTTTATAATGTGTATGGTTACAAACTTAAAAAATTGTTTAGAAAACAGTTTTGTATTTTAATCTCATTGGTTCAAGCATTTATATTTGTACAGACCTTTCTTTACAGATATTATGAGATGTTATTATCACTTGTTAGGACTGCAACTGAAACTTGTAGAATAAAATACTTTTCTAAGTCTTAATCTACAAAAAAGGGTATGCACTATTATCAGTTATGAATAGTGCTTCTCATATCAATGACTTACAAGAGTGCAATTTGGATATTGCTTTTTAGAATATACAATTGTTTTTTTGTCATGTATTTTATACCCAGAGGCACATATGAATCTGAATTTCTTTACATAAGTCAAGCTATACAAATACTTTTTAGAATACATGGGCGATTATATTTCCCAGTCATAAAATTGACTTCAGGCATTAGGTCAATCATCTTGCGTAGAAAATTTTCTTTTGATTTAGAGGAGGCATCACATCTGTTTCTTTGCCTAAAACCCAAGAGGCAGTGGCTATATTAAATAAAATATATTTAAATTATTGAAAGAAAATTTCCCAGTGTAGTACTTCCTGCAGTCTGAGACCATTTCTCATTTTCTATGTAAATTTAAATTCTATAAACTTATCCTAAACACAGAATCACGTGAGCCGTTAGTTTTGCAGTTTTGAACATAATGAATCATTCGATACTGTATGTCAAATCACAGAAAGTAATTTAGTCCCAAATCTATATTTGAAAGAGAGGGTAGCTAGGAGTGGGAGTTTATGCAACTTGCCCAAAGCCATAGAATAGGCAGAGTAAAAAGAGAACTAGATTGAAGGAAGGAGGCAGTTTACACTTTTAATATGGTACATTGCAGAAAGGTTCACATCTCTTTATGTCACGCAACTAAGTATTAAAAGGAACTCTTGCTGCTCATCATCTCACTATCATTCAGATTTCATTTCATTTGGAAATGTATTCTAAAACTTTATAACATCATATTCGAGTCCCCTTTGATGTATTTCTGAGGTGCTTTTATGTGGAAATCCCGTATGTAAAACAGTTTTTGAAGAGCTGCTTTGCTTACCTCTGCAGTCTTCATCAGACAAGTCCTTGAGGGAGATTCCATGAAATCCTTGGTTCTCTCCTGAGCATAATTTGAAAATTACTGATCTGTATTATTAAGCAATAAAAAAGAAGATTAAAACTCAGCCTTAATAAAGGCAATGAAGATGCATTCTATGAAGATGTAGCTTAAAATAATATAGGTTAACACAGACTTTGATGACTGGAGATCCAGAGTACGGTTCATTTATTTTTACTGGCCTGTCCAAGGACTACCATAGGACTCAGCAACATGTCAAAAATATGCAACCCAATTGCAAAGACTTGTTCTTTTTTGGGCTTATGGGCCTGCAGAAGATATAGGATAAAATTTAACAGGATATCAGGTTGTAAAATATGCCCCACCCTTCAAAAATTTCTCTCCATATGTATTTTAGAACCATTAATCTTCCCTACTCTTCTCTTAAAATGTACCATTCTATGCTAGAAGATAAATAATTGCATTATGTTTATTTGTTGAAATTGGTTTTCCTTTATAAGATCCATGTGACAGTTAGAAACTCTTTCAAATCCTGGGGGTACCCTCACATTCACAGTGAATATCATCTGAAGTGCCAAATGTTGATAGTATGATAAACCTTGTTTCAAGACACATTTCTAACTAGCTAAGAAAAGACAAGATTATATATGGCAAAGCAACATAGAAAGTGTTAATCCCTAGCAGTAAGAGTTAAGAATATATTTGCTTCAGAGATTTATAAGATTTGGAAAAACAGAGTCTAAATATTGATTCCTTGGGCGGTGTCAAATTTCATCAGGTCATTCATTTATTAATTTACCATTTATTAAGCTCATATTTTTGTGTCAAATACTGAATCTACAATAATGCATTTATTTATTTCTCATCTTCAGAGTATCTCAGAGTTAGGGGCGATGGAGCTTGGAAAAATTCTAAAAGATTACTGCAGTACAGTGAAGTAAATACTATGACAGGGAAAGGATAATTTGTTAAAAGGACAAAATAAAGCAGTTATGCCACCCAATATTGAGGATGGATCATTTTTCCAGAGGAAGGAAGATCTATAATGGGAGCATGTTCAATAAATCCAGAGATGAGATGGTACAGATAGAGTCTAAATTGAACTAAACTTGCAAATAAAAGCCCAGATCATAAAATGAGAGGTTAGACATTTGAAGAACAATAAGAAATTCAATGCAATTCATGGGCATTGTTTTTCTTATATTTAACCACCAATTTATTAGAAATAGATGATAATAGATAAATAATAATAGATAAATGATAGGTTAATGATGGATAGCTAGCTATCATCCCCATTTTACAGACTGAATAGGATATAGAAAAATTCAAATATATTCTTGAAGAAATCATTAGATCATTAGAGATAGGACTTAACATTAAATCATGTAACTTTAGAAAATCCACCTTCCAAAATAGCGTGAAACCATTATCACACAATTGCAAAAATACTAATTCAGATGACAATATACCAATTTTAATAATATATTTCATACATGCTACCCTAAAAATATTATAGATTTTCATAAGGGACATATTTAGAAATTGTAAGGTAGGAAACATTTTGCAGTTTAAAAAGAACTTGCAAACTAGTTTGAAGAAATTTACTTAGGAAGTGGAAAGTCAAGATAGGGAAACACAGAAATGTTTAAAATAGAAGTATATATACATTATATTTGAAAAATAAATGTTTAGTTGTTTTTTATATGCAAGAAAGTAATATAAAGTTGGGAAATATAATGCATAAAGGAGCTAATTCTATGTTAGTCAAAGAAATTTGAAATTTAGCGCTTATGTAAGATCAATGATTTATTGTTGAGAAATGAATAATTGCACAATATGTTTTAAAAAATTAAAATTTGAGTAAAATTTTTGGTTGAAAAGTAGAACACTGAATTCCATTTCTGGTTGAATAGATTGTTGCTTTATAAAGAAATCTTTGCATGTAGAGCATAACGAAAATATCAGGTACATTTAAAAATATTTTTATGCAATAATACATGACTGAGTTCTTAGAAAAGTAGAAAAGTTATTCAAATGAGAGAAATATTACAGCATACATACCTAAAAGTACTTAACAACTGAGCCAGTGCAATAAGAATAAATTTAAGAACAATGTAAAAAACAATTAAGAAACTTGTCCTCACAACTAAAATTCTAGTAATAAAAACAGTCACACACACAAAACAATAGCTAAGCATAACAAATTCTAGTAATAAAAGCAGTCACAGTCACAAAACAACAGCTAAGCATAATACAAAAAGATTTCAGTAAGAGAGAGAAAAACTAAATAAATACAATAATATTCCAATAAAATTAATAATAAAATAAAAATATACAAAGAATCATATGTATAAATACTAT
Source organism: Galemys pyrenaicus (assembly GCA_019455555.1). Taxonomy (NCBI): domain Eukaryota; kingdom Metazoa; phylum Chordata; class Mammalia; order Eulipotyphla; family Talpidae; genus Galemys; species Galemys pyrenaicus. The sequence goes on along the minus strand of JAGFMF010011678.1, from coordinate 2,076,815 downwards.
TATAAAATGTTAAAATCACCAGGTACCAGGTGATTTTTGTTTATTATATGTTAGTGTGTTATTATATGTTCAGTATGAACATATAATAAAATAATCTGAGAAGATCATAACAGAGTAAGAAAGTGATAACATAGTTTAAAAAAAAAAAGAAAACACGTAAAACTCTTATAAATTAACATATAATGGTTAAAGTAAAAGGTGAGCGTAGTAAACAATAGATTCACAAAGGTAAAGAGAAAATTCAGTTAAAGATAGATTTAAAGAAATAACATGGGACATAGGACAATATCAATGAGATGGAAAAGTTAAAGCTATCAATCTCTTGAAGTATACAGAAGAGAATCATCATTTTTTTTAAAGCCAGAGAAAGAATTCTTGACACCAAAGTATTATTCATAAAATATAAAAAATTACAAGTCAATCAACATCAAGGTTGAAAATTTTTTCTCTTAAGAGGAATAAAAGAAAAGCTGAGTACCTAGAAGCTTATATGCTTCATATTCCATTCACATCACATTATTGAAATGGCTAATTTTTCATGACTTAAAAATTTTTCAATGTTCAGTTTCATCACCTCTCTCATTTTCTCATTTTTCCCTATTATTTTATTATTTTGGAATTTTTGGCATATCTACTCATTTTCTTTGATTTCTTTTTTTTTTTTTAATTTATGCATACAAGCACTGGGGCACAGGCCAGAGGTGTGGGGGGGTGAGAGGATTCACCACAGAGAGCGGGGAGCAGAACAGGCAGATCAACAGAAGTACACTGCTGAGGGGAGCAGCGGGCACAGCAGGAGAGGTCTGCCGCACCACGTGGGTCCCCACCCACCCTGGGTCCCCACCCCGGCCGGCAGCAGGGATCGAACTGGTGCTGCAGTGGCTGCGATTTGCTTCGTAGTGCATTGCTTAACCCACTGCGCCACCAGGGGAGGCCCCATTTTCTTTGATTTCTAATCAGTTCCATCTATAGAATATAAGCTCCTTGAGGTTAGGGGAAATTTATGCTGTATATATGCTGGCACATAACAGCATAATGAATGTGTATTTATTGAATGCGTATATGAATGGACTGCAGGTATATGTAAATTTCAAAAGCAAATACAAGTAAGTCATTTATTGTTTAGCATTAAATTTAAATATGACTTAAATACAGATAAGTCCAGTAAATCACAAACAAGTATCATGTCAATAACTACCTCTGGGGATGCAATGTAGAAAAACAAACAGAAAGTCTACAGGATCTTCAAAGGTGTTAGTAGTGGCCTTCACTTAAATGGGTGATGACTTCATGGTGCTCAATATTATTATTATTATTATTTATGCTCTCTATAGATACATTATATTAATATATTGATTTAAAAATATTTTGTAGTGAAAATCCTTTCAATGAGTGATATCAGAGCATCCTCCTCATATGCAGGAGACAATGAATTTTCAACAACAACAAAAAATCAATTCTGGATATTATCTATGTAAAGATATTACTATGTAATATCTATGTACAGATTCACTCACACAACTTGAAAAATGAAATCATATGTAGATTTATATATATGAGTTAAGAAAGAAGCAGTTCATAAACATCATCATTGTCTATAAAAAATGATATGACTTGCTTTATTTTTTAATTGAGGATTGGTTTACAACATTGTATAAATTTCAGGTGTACAGATGGATATTTTGACATCTGTATACATTACATTGTATGTTTTAATATGTTAAATATTAAAATAAGTTAATTTAACTATTTGGAATATAACATGCTTAAGAAATTGATTTCTTCTTCACTGAAGACACTGAAAGCACTGAAAACAAGATCATTTAGATATAATGCTTCCAAAATGAAAAAAAAAAAAACTTCAAATTATACAAAGCACAAAAATATTAAATCTAATTAAGTAATGACACATTTACAAATGATCTATAATAGTACAATGAGTTCCAGAGGCTTGGCTTATGTTAATATATTTACTTATTCTTTACACAGTACACAACTAAGTAGTTTTTAAGAGAAACGTTTGATGGTGAGATTTATGCAAATTACTTGATTCAGTTTCAATTAACTTGCTTCAGCAATTTAAACAGCTAATTTGATTAGCTAAAAATGTTTTCCTTCAGTAGGATTTATGAAAACTTTAAATCATTTTCCATTGTAAAATGACTTTACTGATTAGTAGAACTCCATGAGGTATTTCTTTAATTTTAACAAGATTCATTTTTTGTGTGCATTATATTCAAGTCATGTGTTATGTGAATAAAGCTCTTGACGTTCTATATGTACTACATATTTTATATAGTTTGTTAGAGAGTATAGCAATAGAAACATAATGCCTGACACCTTTCACCTTTGTTTGAAAAACTGAATTTGATCTATTATGACTGAAATGAAAGGAAAAAGTAAACATTTTTTTTCAAAGTTATACATCAAATTTATGCTTCTGAAACACTTTTGGTAACTATTGGTTTCATTTAAAAATAAAAATGAAAAACAGAAAAATGCCAAGTTATCTTGAAAGCAACATATTATCTTAGACAATAAAATAAAATCCAACACCATATCAAAATGAGTGGTTTCCTTTGGACAATAAGATAATAAAAACTTTCATTGGAAAGTGCAATTGGCATCAGCAAGGTTTTGACCAACAGTTCACAATCTATAGATTGTCAGGCCTGTACTACAGGTGTGTGTGAAAAAGACTGTGAATAGAGCAGAACAGACCTCAGTCAGCTTTTTTTTTTTTTTTAAAGATTTATTTATTTATGCATACAAGCACTGGGGTACAGGCCAGAGGTGTATGGGGGGGTGAGAGGATTCACCACAGAAAGCGGGGAGCAGAACAGGCAGATCAACCGAAGTACACTACTGAGGGGAGCAGTGGGCACAGCAGGAGAGGTCTGCCGCACCATGTGGGTCCCCTCTCTGGCCGGCAGCAGGGATTGAACTCGTGCTGCAGTGGCTGCGGTTTGCTTCATAGTGCATTGCTCAACCCACTGCGCCACCAGGGAGGCCCTCAGTCAGCTTTTTGAGCAACTTGTAAATCATACTTTGAAAATCATTATTCTATCTAATACAGTAACTTTGTTTCACTTTTCCTCCTCTTATGTTCTATTTGCATTTTTTCTTTTTAAAATTATTTTTCTATTAGTGGCACTGGCAATATCATATTTTTTTTCCTATCAGACTCATCATGAACTCATTCCCAGACCTGTCAATTCTCAGAAATGTGCACAATTGAAATCTGTACAAGTCACTAAGTAGCATGAAGCAAGTGGGAAGAAACAAGCAGGTAAGAAAAACCTGGAGGGTAGTCTGAAGAAATGACACTTGCAGATAAATGACTCTCCCTAAAATGTAAATCCCCAAAATGCACAATCGATGCAGAAAGTTGAAACAAAGTGGAAAAAAAAAACAAAACTGCCTGATGGTTCTTGAAGCATTTAAAAATTTATACTTTAGATATATAAGCATGTTGATCAAGTCATTAAGCATTTACCACAAGATAAAAATCACTTTTCCTGAGCTTGTTCAAAATGACATTTTAAAATGTCACTGAAGTAATTTAGTTGATTCAAAATTATATTTTTCAAAGGATCTGACCACATTTGTCTGCAAAGAGTCTTAACATATGTTCTACTTAACTTATATAAAAGAGTGATTCCAGAGGTGATGGTAATAATTTACAAAGTACAACAAAACATAAATAATATAACAGAAGTTTTGTATTTCATATGCTCTGACACTTTACCTAATCATGCAACCATACACCCATGCAATACACACACACATGCATGCGCACACAGACACACACAGACATACACACACACAATTAAGGAAACCTGACAATGGAATTTGAAAGGGCTGAGCAGTCATGATGGAGTATAAGCGATCTAAGGAACTTCAGAACAGGCAACAAACTCCAAGAAGAAAATCCAGCTTATTCATAGCTGTTCACAATGTTTAAAAAATCTGAATAACAATCAGAACTTCAGAACTGATCACTGTCTAAATTGCCAAGCAAAGATTCATAAACCAAACATATAGTTGCTGTTTGAAACTACTAAGCCTTCAAGTGGTTTATTATCAACCGTACATAACTGACAGAATAAACATAAGTGTGGAAAAGACTGTAGTTCCTAGCCAGTATCTATTAACAGCTTGTACTGTTGTGTAATAAATCTAATTTGAATGGATAGCTTTCTTCTCAAAATAAAAAGACTGTTTTCCTAACCTATTGCATATAGGGCTAACCAGAAATAAGTTTAGCATTGTATTGGAAGTCCTTGCTAGAGCAATTAGGCAAAAGAAATTAATAAAAGGAATATAAATTGGAAAAGAAGTAAAACTATCATTATTTTGCAGATGCATGATTATATACACAAATTCTTTTCTTTTTTATTACTAAGATATATAAAGATTTCTGGTACCCTGGGCCAAATGATGACATTATTTTGCAGATGAATGACAGGTAGGTAGGTAGATGATGGATGGATGGGTGGATAAGTAGGTAGGGAGGTAGATAAGACAGACAGACAGATTAGATAGAAGTTCATTCTGAGAAATACCATCAAACACATAAATATCAAAATTATAAAGGAGTATTATAATTATGATAATTGAGGATTGGCTAGAAGCAGAAATATTGAATATTAAAGGTTCTGAAGAATATGGTATACTACCTTATTTCTAATTTAGTATTATACCCAAATTATTCAAATTATACATTTTTAACTCAAATCTTTTTATGCAGAGTATTATGCAGCTCACTGCTAAGAACATGGTTGCTGATATTCAAATATTCAAAATTTCATATTTGAAACCTAATTTCAAATTATGATCCTACCACTTATTTAATATATGACTTCATTAAATTTCTTCAGCAGATAAAAATAGTGCTTTTCTCTGGAATTTTTGTATGACTTAAATGCAATAATCCATGCAAAGGAATTATGAACACTCTTCAAGTAGTGTCAAGTGCTCATTGACAGCTATGAACAGTCCAGTTACTATTGCTATCACCACTACTACATGAAATCTACATGTTGAACCACAACTTCTCAAGGTATCCTGCCAGACAAATAAAAATAAAGCCATAACTCTCTGTGTTTACAAATCAGGTTTATACCTAAAGAATGACACCTTCCCAGACAAAGTCAAATCAACACTTTTCATGTACGTGAATATTAACTGACAAAAATTGTATTTAAAATAACATTAAGACCCCAACAATTTTTGCTTTATTTCCTCAGATATGTTTATATAATAAGTTATAGCATAATAAATATATTAAAAACATCCTAGAAAATTTACCATGTTGACAGACTGTTTAGTCAAGTTTAAAGTAACACGTGGAAAATGCCTCACTGCTTAACATTTATTTCATTGGGATATTATTTAGAAATAAACATGACATAAAAGATGAATAAAGCAGTAAGAGGTAATGAAAAGACACAGGTTTCTTAAGTGTCATTTGATTTTGGTAATTGAACTTACCAAATATTCTTAAAAATATATAAAAATAAAAGAATGGAAGAAAATGAAGACATTAGAAACGCTATTCATTACCTGTGAAAACTCTTAAAATTGAATTTTAACTTCAATCCCACAGCATTAGAAACGAACTGCAAGAGATTTTTAAAATAAATTTACTTGGTGTTTTCAATTCCATTGTTTTCATGTGACTAAAAAGGGATAGTATATTTCCTATTAGGTATTTCTTCTCAGATATTTTGCTGAGTTACTTGCACTTTTTTTTAGTGGAAGAATAATTATTTCTAAACTCTTTCCAGGAAGTGGGAGACTTCTTATTTTAGTACGTGTTGAGGTGTTCTACATAGAGTTGAGATTTAAACAATAAAGCTATAACCTCATTTATTTAGTGATGTCCCTTCTTTCTCTACATTATGCATGAATAACTATTTTCTGGATCAGAGTGTTTCTATTTCATATTTTTTCTTACATTTCTGCTCCAGATGTAGCTTTCTCTAACACTAACTCTCACTTACAAGTTCTAACTTGTATTCTTTCTTCCAAAGGAGAAAAATGAACTCAATCATTTCTTAGTTTACCAAAACATCTATTCTTTTAATTTTGTAAAGATTTGATTTATTTATGCATCCAAGAGTTAGGGTATAGGACAGATGTGTGGGAGGTGAGAGGATTCACTAGACAAACTGGGGAGCAGTATAGGCAGATCGACTGAAATAAACAGTTGAGGGGAGCAGTAGATGAGAGGGGAGAGGTCTGCTGCTCCATGTGGGTCAGCTCCATGGCAGGGGATTGAACTCAGACTACAGTGGCTGAAGATAACTTGATAGTGCTGAGACAACCCCTTGTGTCACCAGGGAGGTCCAACATCTATTATTTTAAACAAGCTAACCATCCTAAGATCATTTGATTATATGTTCAGTGTTACACACAAACCTAGACTCTACTAAGTGCTTCTTAATACAGCTAAAATATGTATCTCTCAATATGTCTTGTGGTTTGATATATGCCCTGCTTGCTACCTTCTGCTAGATTATTCTTGTTCCTACATCCTCTTTGACCTAGTGAAATTAAAATTCTATTCTCTCTTTTTTCTCTTGGTTTCACATTTTAAAGCAAAGATCAAAACACTTTCCATAAAAAGGTTAGATAATAAATATTTCACACTTATGACCCATGCCATCTCTGTCACAATTACTCTGCTATTGTAGCAGGCAGGCCACCATAGATGTAATTTAAAAAATGAGTGTGGCTATGATAAAAAAAAAAAACAGCTAAAAGAATCAGGTCTGATACAGCCTATTGACTGTAGTATGTGTCCCCATTTTAAACCATTTATTTATAAATATTTCCTTATGTAATCTAGCATCGAGCTCTCAACCTTCTGTGTCATTTTAAGGATATGTTCAGCTTCAAGCAAAGAACTGCCCACACCATCTCTCTAAGAGAACTCTGCATTCTCTCAAAAAGTTTAAATTAGCAAAAAGCTTTTTCCCCTCAGAGGAAGTATTAGCATCAATGCACTGACTCAAAATTCCATTGTGTGTGCAGCGGTATCCGTCTCTTTTGAGATCTTAGCATCGACTCTTTGTCCTCATGTCACAAGATGGATTATGCAGCACAGAGCACCAGCATCACGTCAGCTCTTTATGCAAGAAGTAGGTGAAAGGGTAAGGTCATCAGAAACAAGCTTGTCTAGCTGAATCTGCCTAATTTTTAAAGTGATTTCCAGAATCTCTAATTAAAGATTTCTGTTTACATCCCATAGGCGAGAACTGAATCACAAGGCACCTTTAATTACAAAAACAAAAAAAAGTAGTTTACTTTATAGAATTATAATTATATGAATTATGGGACTCAATTATATGAATCAATACCTTGAACCCTAATTTCAAATGAAAAGAAGAAAATGCTTAAGAAGCATGCAGCTGGCAGTGAATTATTCACTTCTAGAGAAAGAATATTCTTTTACAAATCAAACAGCTTACCTTCTTTTGTATTTCATTCACATCCGCACTGTTTCTAATTAGATATGATCTTCAAAACTATTTTTTTCTTAAACTAACCTCATTTGCAAAGAGGCTCTGACTATATCTTAAACTTAAAACATTTTCCGCCAATATTGGGCTTTTACACTACTTTCTGCCTTTTTGCATTTGAAATGCTCTTATTTTCTTCTCTCAGTGGGAAAGATGAAATAACCTACTCAGTTATGATATTCTATGTTGCAGTAGGAGACTAAAAAACTTATAGTTTCTTGTTTTATCCTGTATATAATTTAAACTTGATAAAGTAAAAGAGAATTTAAGGAAGACAATATATCTGTCCATACATATAAATACTACTTATTTGAAAGCCGCCAAACTGTTATGTATTTTATTTATGCATTGAGGTAATAATATAGTTTTATATTAATTTCAGATGTACAAAATTATTAAAATTTTGTGTATATTGTGAAATGATCATCACAATAAATACATCTGTCTTTTTAAAGACAGGATATAAAGTTTCATAAATTTATGATCAGATTTTGATTTGTAGCCCACTTAAAAATTATTTTTTGAAGAGTGTAGGGGTTACTTTTACTCTGTATGCCTGGATAAAAATGGATAAGGCTGAGGGAGTTACTAGTTATTAGTAAAATGATGTATTTTGGGTATTTTTTGCCAAACCTAAAATGCCCATACTATGTGTTTAAGAAGAACTTCACTTCTTATGTCTTTCTAAATCATATTTCAAAGTTATATTTTTAAAAATTAAGTACCAGCTCAGTATTTTATTGTTATATGTGCAATTAGCTCATTGTATCAGAAATTATGCTTTACATATTAGAACTGGATTTGTGTCTATTTTATCATCTCATAACTAAAAAATGAGGACATATAAGTGCTAATAATAAAACAAAAATTCTAGAGTAGTTTTTGTATGCAGATATCAGCATGGAACTATCATTTACTCCTCTTTGGGGAAATCATTCAAAATCAACATGTAGAATAAGAAATAATTATGCAAAAACCATGTTAATGAAACAAGGTGATAGCTAAAACCCCCAAGCAATACAGTAATTGGAAGGTCTGCTGATACTTTTTAAAGTACTGTCAATCAACTAGAGAAAAACAAGGTGTTACCAAGAGTGTACACACACCTAAAGATCTCAGGAAAAAAAGCCATTAAAATGTATTCTATGAAGCAAACCGCATACCTTGAGATAAAACAAAGTTTTTTTTTGAAGCACTAAGGTAATGATCAAAATTTTCCATAAAAATTACTTGAATATTTAAGAATGAGAGTAGATGTAGATAAATTAAGATAAAATTCACATTGAAAGTTTGGTTCTGGTACATGTATAGACATACAGATCAAAAGAACAGATGGAGTCCAGAAGAACATGCAATTCATAGTTAATGTTCAGAAAGCCCTTTTCAAACCAGTGAGAATATTATGGTTTAGTGAGAAATTCTTTTTTCAAAGATTTATTCATGTATACAAGAACTGGGGTACAGGCCAGAGGTGCAAGAATGAGCAGATTCACCAGAGACAATGGAGAACAGAACAGCTAAACAGAATGAAACACACTGCTGAGGGGAGCAGCAGGTGAGGCAGGAGAGGTCTGACCGGCAGCAGGGATCGAACTCGTGCTGCAGTAGCTGCCATTTGCCTCATAGTGCATTGCTTAACACACTGCACCACCTGGGAGGCCCCTAGTGAGATATTTTGTTACATAAAGAAGCTATTTCAGGGGAAGGAGTAAATTTACATCCTTACCTTGCATTAACCATCACAATAAATTACAATAGATTAATAGATTAAATTGATTTGTAAATAAAATTTAATACCATTACAATATTTGAAGATATTATGGGTGATCTGAGGAAGAAACACAAAAGGAAACCAGGGCACAAATTATGATACAAAAGTCAAAAATCATAAAGGATACAAGTAAGAAGTTTGACCGAATTTTATATATATATATATATTTATTTATGTATAACACTCACACACACACAAACATATATATAAAACATTGCAAAGCCACCATATACAAAGTACAAAGACAAAAGTTGTGAACTATTGAAAGTTATATTCCCAAGAAAGAAGTATCACTAGTGTATTGAATATATAAAATGTTCCTAACATACACCATAAAACTTCAAGAGAAAAGTGCATAGCTCAGTTCAGATAAAAGGGAGTATAAATGATTCAAACAATAAACAAAGCCCAACTTCAATTCTGATAAGAAAAAAGCAAATTAACCTACATTAAGAAAACAAACTATTTTTGAATTATAAAATTTTTAAAGAAAAGAATTATCATTGTGTTTCAAGTGCGTGAAAAAACAAGTTTTATAGTTGGGAGAGTAAACTGATACAGTCTCTATGGAAAGAAATCTGAGATTCTAAGAAAGTCAGAAATGAAAACTTCTTTAACTGGCAATTCATTTCTAGAAACTTATCCTGTAAATATATTCATGCTTGTGTAAACTTACTTATTAATGACTATATTTTAATTTAACATAGTTGAAAAGTATCTAAAATATGTAGCACTAGTTAGATAAACCCTATATGCTCATATGTAATAAATTACATTTGATAAATACATGCTATTTAAAAAATAAGAAACTCTTCATGAGTTGATAAATGACCAACACATTTGTGTGTTGAAAAATGGGGAAAAAGCAGAGTCATAATTTTTAGAAACAAAGGCAGAAAAATTACACCAGATATCTACACGTTTGCTTGAAATTGCATAAAATATTTCTGATAGCAGCTATTTTGCAGCTAGTCAGCAGCTGTGAAAGAAGATATTCAGCAGCTTTAAAGGCACAGGCACACTAGTAGCACAAGGGCATGATTTGTTCCCAGGAATGGAAACTGATTAACGGCAATGGGGTGAGCAGCTGGTATTTTAGTACTAATAACTTTGTGCTTTTAAATTGTGTACAAAGCATATAAATCATCTCATAAAAAACATTTTACAAAGCAATTTAGGAAATGTTTCAGGCTTGTAACCAGAAGGCATCTCAGCTGTGTAATATCGACTAGCCATGTATTGACCAGGGTTGCCTAGTCTGATTCATTGGGCAAAAAGTAGCTGGAAGGGGAGATCTCCAAACTTCTGCCTGTGTCTGTGATTAGACCTAATGTGCTAAGGGGTGGTGGCAGTTTGCTGGAGGAAATGAGTCCTTTGTACATTAGATGAGGCAGAAAGCAGCATGAATGTCATTGACAGTTTCAGGCACATGAAGAATCAGCTTATCCAGAAGCACCACACTCTCCTTCATAGTCACACAGAAGAGAGCAAGAAGGTGTGATTTCTTGAACACTGAATTTTAACAGTTAATTAACTGACAAATAGAGATGAAGATCATGTTATGACAATGATATTCACAATTGTCAATGAGTTCTAGGACTAGCAAATTGATAGGGTTAAATGAAAAAGAATTCCTTTCCCTAGTCATCAAAATAGATCAAGTGGGACAAGTCATATTTACTTTTACTAAGGAGAATATTCAGAAAATTCTGAATAATTTTCTTAATAGATAAAATAAGGTTTTCTTCCTAGATAACTGTTGGATCCCTTTTTTATGTTTAAAATTCACATACCAAGAAAGATTCTTGGAGTCGAACTTGGCTAGTACGTAGGACTTTGAAGGAGCTCTCCTAGCTTCAAATTCGTCTCCTTAATCAGTCCTGATAAGTGTTGTTCTGTCATACCTTCCAGTTTAGATCTGAGGGACTCTCTCAGACAAACAGTTCAAGCAAATGTTGGAATTCTATATTTTCCTCCAAACCTTCATGGTTTTCCACTTCTTTCCCATTACCTCCCTTTCTGATATCTGTCTTGAACATTTCTGTATCTGTCACTTATTGTCATGTATGGTATTTCTTATACCTCTGACCCCCATGCTCCAGTATTAATCTATGAATAATAGCCTTAAATGACTTAGTTATTTCCACTGTGTCTTGATATAATCATGCTCACCATTGTTGATGGCCTTCTCATTGCTCGTATGTATATTAGGACTAAAGACAATTCTGAACTTTTCTAATTGTTTGCTAATTAATTGCTTAGCTACTTTACCAGATACCTATATGATAAATCAGTTTATCAATTTAATCGTTCCTCAGTTTTACTTGTTTTTGGCTCCCAATTTGCTCTGTGATTTTCACTGAAATTCTGGCTCCCAGTTTATGTTTTCACTGCTGACCTCTAGGAGTAGATTTGCAAATTTAATTTATGAACTAAAAAAAACCTCTCATTCTTGATACTGACTGGAGTTCCCCGACCTTGACATTGAAATATTTCTATTATGTCATTAAGACACTTTTTATCAGCTTTCTATTTCTAAGTCACAAATTTAGCAGTTTAAAGTAATATGTATGTTTTATTCTGATCCTATAGGTCAGTCCTTGGGCATGGCCTAACTGGATTTGTTCAGAGCCTCACAAACTTCAATAAAGAAGTCGATCAGGACAGAAATCACCTGAGGATGAGTTCTCATCCAGATTCATGTAATTGTTGGTAAATTAATTACACGGAAGCTGTAGAACTCAAGGTTGTTTTGCTCTTTCCAGAAACAACTGGAGAATCCCTTTGACTGAGGAGAGGAAATTAGTCCCTTATTTACTTCCATAAATTTGTATTCCAGTAACATTTCTTTATAAGATTATGTAACTTCAGGTGTACAGCACTACAACTCAACATTTGTAAACACTATGATTACCCCAAATATCTAATTTCCATCCATCACCATATAATTGACCCCCTTTACTCATTTTGCTCAACCTAAAGCCCCTCCCTAACATATGACCATCAAACTGCTTTCTGTATCTTAGAATATGTCACTATGTTTAGTGTGTTTTCTTTAGGTTTCAAATGTAAGTGAAATATATACAAATGCTGGCTTGACTGGGTAGACTTTCCCAGGATAATCCCCTACTAGATTAACTGACTAGGGTTCTTGGTTTCTTCAAAATATCTTTACCTTTGCCATACAATTCAATTACAGATTTAATTCCCTCCATAGCTATTTGTCCCTCCCATTTTCAAGGTGTAGTTGTTATGCACAGTCATAATGCAATCTTAGTAAAAATCCCAGAATGTCTTTATTACTTTTAAAAGGTTCATCTATTTTTAGAATAAGGAAAGGTGAAATGTCTATATTAGCCAAAATAGCTTAAGCAATTCACATAAACTTGTTTACTAGCAAATAAATAATTGAAAAAGGATGTACTATCCATAAATAAAGACAAATATTAGTCAATTAATTTTAATAAAAATGATGGAAGTGGAAGAGCATTTTTAAAAATGTTATGGGATAAATTGAAAAAGTTAAATTTGATTACTATCTCATCCCATACTTAAAAATATTAATGATGAATCATAGACCTAAATTTGAAAGTGCAAATAAAAGACCAATAGATGAAAATATAGGTGAATATATTCATTGCTTTGCAGTAAGCTCTCTTAGCTAGAAAAGAGAAAGCAGTAAAAGATAAAAAAATAATTTGTATTCCATAAAATTAAAAGCATATGCACATCAAAACACATTTTAAGGAAATAAAATTTCAAGACACAGAATGAGAAAAATTATTTCAAAGCAATTATCTGACAAACAACATTTATATAGTTCTTTAGTGTACATAAAAAGCTTTTACAAATAAATAAGAGAAACTCAATAAATTATAGAGAAGAACCACTTCTTAAAATAAGGTAATAAGACTAAGCTCTTAAAAAAAATAACCAACATTATTAAGTATCATAACATTACAAATGTAAAAGCAGATGAGATATAATTCCAAAGACATTATATATCAATAATAAATTTAAGCAATTACAGGGCCCTCCCTGATAGCACAAGGAGTTAAGCACCGCACTCTGAATCATCCACAGCCACTGTATCAAGGGTTTGATTACTGGCTAGGGATGCAACCCAAATGGTGCAGCTGACTTCTGCCTTGCCCGCTGCTCCCCTCAGCAGTGTATTTCAGTCAATTTGCCTGTTCTGTTCCCCATTCTGACTCTGGTGAATCCTCTTAGCCCCCACACCTCTGGCCTGCACCCCAGTTATTGTATGTATAAATAAATACATTTTAAAAAATAATAATAATTTAAGCAATAGTAACAAAAATTAGTAATAAAATAAATTAAAAAGCATATACTAATGATGCATATAACACAGATTGATATTTTGAAAAATTATTTTGAGAAAAAAGCAGCTAATACACTCACGCTACAAAAAGAAATCTATGCTATATGATTTTACCTATGTTCAGTTTAAGAACAAGCAAACTAAACTATGCTAATATACAGAAATAATGACAGTGCTTACCTTAGGGGCATCATATCTTAGGGAATTGACTAGAAGTATGTATGGGAGTTTTTGAGGTGATGGCTCTGCCCTCTATTTTCTTTGAATATTAGTTACACACACACACACACACACACATATATTTCAAAACTCAACTGTACAGTAATTTTACAATTCACCATATCTATTTTAGTTTGAGAGAAAGCAATAGAGACACAAAGAGATAGAAGAGAAACTCTTCTAACTTCCATCACTGCTTCTATTGCTTTGTGAGGATGTGATTTCTGCCACTAACATAAAAGGAGTGAGATACAACTCTGAGAAGGGATAGGAAAAATAAACAAATAAATGACATGAACATAGAACTTTGTTGATATCTTGTTAATTGCCCAATCTTGAAACTGAAGAATTATGTAACTTTTATTATGTGAGATAATATTTTTTTTATTGTATAAATCCTGTTGAGTTGGGTTTTCTTCTCTTTGCCCTGAATATTTACCCATGGATACTAGTTAAAAGATATAAAGGAATATATGCATATATAGATATAGATGTAAATATAGACATAAGTATAGACATAATGTTCTTCAATAAAAATGTATCAATCCACTGAAGTCATAAAACTAAAATCATTCACTTAAGAAACTAAAGTGAGAAATATCTCAGCTTTTTACTATGGACTAGAATTCAATGTGACCTGAGAATTGAGCCACAAATGTAAAAGCCTGTATATAAAAAAATGTAACTACCAAACATAATTCTTACTTCTTTAATTGGTTCAAAAGAATATGTAGATAACTAATCTAAATTAACACCTCTAAGACATCTTTCAGAATCTGGTGTGGTATATTTAGGGAAATAGACATTCAAAATGGACGATTATAAGAACTCTTCAAAATGAATGTGTCATATAAACATGGAGGCTATTGGATACTGTCTTCTGATACCTTTAACTCAATTTGAAAACAAATGAAGAAGGCACCATCTGTTTTGGTTTCTAAGCATATTTGAAAAAGTATTTGAAGACAAAAAGTACTCTACAAAGATAAATGTATAAAAGAAGAAAACATGTCTCTAGACAAAGAGGAAACTTTTCAAAGTAATACAAAGAGCAAAGGATTGAGAACGAGTAACTACTTTTTTACTTAGTTGAGAAAAAAAATGATGAATCAGCTAAGATGCAAGATCCTGAGATCTTTAACTAGAAAATGCATAAAATGTTTCAAATAATAATCTCTTCAACCAATGATAATTCTTTTTTTTTTAAATGCTTTTTAAACTTTATTTATGCATACAGGAACCCGGGGCACAGGCCAGAGTCGTGGGAGGTGAGAGGAGTCATCAGAGACAAAGTGGGGAACAGAACAGGCAGATGGACTGAAATACGCTGCTCAGGGGAGCAGCAGGCGAGGCAGAAGTCTGCTGTGCCATGTGGATCCCCACTGGGGATCGAACTTACACTACTGTGCCACGGATGCTTCACAGTCCAGCACTCAACCGGTTGTGCAACAAGGGAGGCCCCAATGATAAATCTCAAGTGGAATTTCAAGTGATGACTGACATTGATTTGAAATATTTTTACTGTTTAATATAAGCAAAAATGACTGAATGAGCTAAGTCACTAGAAGGCAGATGGTGCTATAAAGCAAATTGGCCCAGTATTGTTCCAAAATGCATAAAGAATGTTTGTTTTCTAGGAACACTGACACCCCTTATGACTTTACCCATGATAATTTTAGAATAGGAATAATGAGACAGCATGTAAGAATTTGCCCATGTCCATAATTACAGGCAAAATTTAAGGAACCATTTTTATTCATCAAAATTCTATGTCTATGTCTACCACAAACACCAAGCATACTTTCTTCTTAGGTCTCTGTGCTGAATGTACTTACTACCAGTGGAAATTACAACCTCACTTCCCAACCAGACCAATTACCTTCCGTGTTCTGCTTAACTCTTTCTTATTCTTCTACATTTTTACCTTCTGACATCTACCTAATTTATAATTATATATTTATCATTTATTGTATATTTCCCATATATTAGCACAGCAGACATCTTTGTTTTGTTGCCTGAATTATTCCAAACACCATCAATAGTATCTGACATATGTAACTCCACGACAAATATTTTATAGACGGTAAATAGATGAACAAGTATATTTTCAAGTGGGTGTATTACTAAATTATTTCTTAGAATTCTGCATACTTATAATTGATACCACATATATAGGGGGTAATTCATATGATCAATTTTATATTAACATACAAATTAATTATAGCGATTGTGTTCAAAATTAAGATATTGAAACATGTAGTGCACCTTCTTGTTTGCATGTTATTAGTATATATCTCCAGAAGTGTTTCTTTAAGAAATATCATTATTTACTATATGTTAAGTCATCTTGGTATAGATTTGGAAGTTATTTGGGACTGGAAATGTGATGTAAATATTTGGACCTTTTCTCTGATATCCATGACTCTTCCCATGACAAAAACATATCCCTTCACAAGGTTGTATCTCATAGCATTTAGCATAGTGCCTAGTATGAGACATGTTCTTTGGGTAAATAATTTAGTACATGAATGTTTCCTCTTCTAAAAATGAGGATAGTAAGTATAGTTGGTTCTGATGCACTTTCCAGATTCTGGAATTATGTCCTATTCAAAAATTTATCTTTCTGTTTTGAAAACTTGTTAATGTAATGGTATTGAAGGTTATTTTGTTGGAGATACTCTATAATCATATTCCTAAATCTCCAAATTTTGCTAATTGTGCCCATTGAGAAAGGTAGGGTTTTGTGGTGAGTAAAATAGGGCTTCAGAACCAAATAAAGTTAGGTTAAAACCTACCTTTATTGCTGGCTAATTATATAACTATTCTGAGTTTCAATTTCCACATTTGTAGGTGACTTAATTGAAGCCTGCTCCAAAGGCTTATTATGAAAAATAAATCAGATCATGCATGTAAAATATTCTATCCAAAGTTTGGCATACAGTAAGTGCTAAATGCATGTTAGACTTCCTTTTTCCATATCCCTAATC
Source organism: Galemys pyrenaicus (assembly GCA_019455555.1). Classification (NCBI taxonomy): domain Eukaryota; kingdom Metazoa; phylum Chordata; class Mammalia; order Eulipotyphla; family Talpidae; genus Galemys; species Galemys pyrenaicus. Next base: position 2,059,970 of record JAGFMF010011678.1, on the reverse strand, counting down.
ATTTTTTTCAATTTTATTCACATATGGCAATATATAAATTCAAGGTGCATAGCATAATTGCTTAACTTACATATATTGTGAATGATTTTCCCAGTAAGTTTACTGTAGAAAATAGTTTTTGTCTTCTTGTGATGAGAACTTTTAGAATCTACTCTCCAAACAACTTTCAAATATAACATATTTTAGAAAGGGGAATTAAAGCCATAGCAAAAAGATGTTTTATATCATATACTCATAAATATTTCGAGCTTAAGAAAAGGAATAAAAAGAAACAAAATAAGCTCCATGTAATAGTATTCTGTAAGATCAAAACATGATAGCATAATCTTCTCTTTAGAAAATTCATCTGTCAATCTCAAACTGTTCATTAAATGTACCTTTGAAGAATTGCAAGCAATGTAGTAAAATGAAAAAATAAAGACCATATTTTATAAAATTCATTCTTCCAAATAAAAAAAGTAGTAACTTGTCACAAAAGAGAAAAGATGGCTAAGAAACAAATGAAATTACCTCAAAGTATATAAAAATAGTTATTCCAAGTGTTGAATTTCATTAATAATTAAGCTATTTGATGTTGCTTCATTATACTGAGATACATGTGGTATTTATTCTTTAAAAAAAAAAAAAAAAAGCATGGCCTCTCTGGTGGCACAAGGGGTTAAAGCACAGCACCAAGAAGCTATCCACAGCCACTGGGTTTGATGCCTACTTGGAGAGGCAGACCTCTCTCGCCTGTCTCAACTGCTGCTCCTCTCAGCAGTATATTTCTGTCTACCTGCCTATTCTGTTCCTCATTCTGTCTCTGGTGACTCTTTTCACCCCATGAAACTCTGACCTGTATCCCAGTTCTTATATGTATAAATAAATACATCTTTTAAAAAAACATATACCATAAAAATATATACCGTGTAATGGAGCTTGAAGGGATTATGCTCAGTAAAATTAGACAAAAGGGAAAAGAAAAGTACTGGATGGTCTCACTTATAGGAGGAATAGAGGAGATCAAGGAAAAGAAAATGGTAATTACTTCAACAACAACAAAACCACAACAAAACAAAATAAAAATAAACAGACAACTACAAATCAGAGGCATTCTGAGGGAACAGGTAGGGATTGGGATCAAGGCAGGGATGGGAAGAGCACAAAGGACTGTGGTGATGGTGCACAGGTGAACTGGTACTGGAAATTCTATGGGGACTACACCTAGAAAACAAAGCAAGCATTGTAAGAAAAATAAATTAAAATTTTAAAATTATATATATATAATTTAAATATATATATACATACATACACACACACACCCCATTAGGTAGTGTTAGCTATAGTTATATTACATTGAACTCCTTAGTACTAATTTATCTTACAGTGAAAATTTGTACCTTTTGATTAACTTCATACAATTCACTTTAATTCATTTTTGTAAAATGATTTTCTTTGAACAATTGACATTTAATGTTTCTCATTGAAAATGAACTATCTCTGTTGAAAACTTGGAACATGTCCCTAAATTGTCAGAGCAGATTCATGATAATTAATTATAATAAAGCAAGACTTAATCAGTTCTAATAATTACATCCTGTGCTCTTTGAAACACTGTATCTTCATACTTCTCTTAGATATCTTTTATATAATTGTCCCATTTGTTTTAACTAATACATTCATACAAAAGACATGTCAGTTCCTGTCTTATTCAATCCAATTTATTTATGATATATAACAATTTGGAAATAACAATGCCATTTTTTCTGAAGTCTTAACAGTGTGGTACCTAACTCATGAAAAATTACTTGCTGATTTTGTTATTATATTTGGGCTAAAGAAATTAACTGTTAATGATATTTTTGCACAGTTGGGGAAGTTACTTGTATGCTCATTGAAAGCTTCTTGAATTCCAGTACAATTTCATTTTACTTTGCTGTATTTTGCCTCAATATGAGGAAATCAGAATAGATTTTAAACCAGTCTATAATGTCTACCATAAAACAGTATATAATTTAGAATTCTGTTTGCCTAATTCCATGAGAAAATACACATGATGTTCTGGGCAATTATTTATATATATAAAATCTCAGTAATTACTTCCTGCTATGATTGTTTTTATTTAGATATAGTTGACATATAACATTAGTTTCAGGTATTTGCCCATACTGCAAATTGATCACCATTATGAGTAGAATTAACATCCATCAACACACAGTTACTTTTTTTTATTGTGAAAAGAACTTTGAAGATCTACTGTCTTATCAGCTTTCAAATACACAACATAGCATTATTAATTATAGTCCCCATACTGTATATTATATCTCCATGACTTGTCGATTTTATAACTGGAAATTCATTTATTTTATTAATGACATCATTATTACATAGTTCAATAACATTACTGTTCTGATCCAACTCACCCATGTACTTTTTACTTTAGTTTTTTTTTATAGAACTGAAAGGAAGTAGACAATTTTAAAAAAACTGTCTAAATCATAAGGGAATGATAAAGAAGAGAGCACTATAAGACTACCAGATACAAAAACAAAAGTTTGTTATAAAAAATTTCTTTCCAAATTATACGAAGAATTTCCAAAACTCAACAGCATAGAATCAAACAAAAGAGTCTTGGTTAAAATAGGCCAATTACTTGAATAGTCATTTCTCCAAAGACATATAAATGGCCAACTGGTACATGAAAAGGTGCTCAATATCACTGATCATCAGGGAAATGCAATCAAAACCACGATAATAAACACATTTCTCAGAATGGTTATTACTGTTTTTTAAAATATAGCAACTATTGGTGATGATATGAAGAAATTAGAATCCTTGCATATTATTGGTGGGAATATAAAATGATATAGCCTATGTAGAAGACAATATAGAAGTTCCTCAGAAAATTAAAATAGAGCTATTTTATAATATAGCAATCCCCTTCCTGTGTATATCTTCAGAGGACTTGAAATAAGGACCTTGAGGCAATATCTGCAATCCCATGTTCATTGCAGCGCTAGTCACAACATACAGGTGTAATAGTAACACAGATGAATGAATATAGCAGCTATCCAGCTAGCTGGTAAAGGGTGATCTGATCAGTTTTATAAAATGGAAGGATTTTATTTTTAATCAGAATATAGGTGTGGCAAGATTATCAGCAAAAGAAAATAAAGTGTTTTTTTAAAACAATACTTTTTTAATTTATTTTTGCATACAAGACCTGAGGTACAGGCCAGAGGTGTGGGAGGTGAGAGGATTCACCAGAGATAGAGCAGGGAACAGAACAGGCAGAGGAACTGAAACACACAACTGAGGGGAGCAGCAGGTGAGGCAGGAGAGGTCTGCTACGCCATGTGGTTCACCAACCTGACTGGTGGCAAGCAGGGATCAAACTCATGCTGCACTTTGCTTCATAGTGCTTTGCTTAACCCATTGTGCCACCAGGAAGGGCCAAAAGAAAGATTATTTCAAATGAAATCACCTTCCCTAAGAGCAAGGCAGGAAGGTCTTACTAATGCTTACTAAGGTCTTACTTACCTAATGCTGATCAGAAAATTCTAGATTAACTGGTTTAAAATTCCACTTTGGGGGAGAATCTGAAATAGTTTGATTATATATGTCCTGACGGGTTTGGCATAAATGACACCATTTGAGCCTGTTCATTTAACAGTACAAATATATCCTTTTATTCTAAAAATATTTTATACTATGAGATATAATAAATGTAACAGAGATTTTTAAGAAGCTGTAAACTTATAAAGAAAATCTGGGTAGTAAATTTATACTATCTTTTCTTCTAAATATTTAAAATTATGTATTTATATAACAAAATGAAAAAAATTGTACTTGAGTGATCATAAGACTTTTTTGATCTTTAAAATTCATTTGTTATATCATCAAAATTTATAATTCTCACAGCTTCATTTTCAACATAAATTGAAAACCTTAGTGATTCTTGGCAAATACATGGTAACAAATAAGTTTTTTTTATTTTGAGAGAAAAATGCTGATGAAGTTAATGCTAGAACTATTAAGACTATTTGTATGCTGAGACAATAATGAGATATATTTATAGTAAATTTTTAAAAAATAAATTTCAGTATATCTACAACTGATGAGTCTCACAGAATATTTTTCCTGTTAACTCTTCCAATGTTTTTGTTTAAATCTGAATTTAATTTTAAGTGTAAATTTATGAAATAGAGTTTATTTTTTCCTTTAGTATGCACTATAAATTGTGGAGGTTGTACAATAAATTGAAAGTGGATTTATGATTGAATAAAATTCAAAATGTTCATTTATTGAATTTATAGGTATACCTTCTACCAGAGAAAAATTATTTTAAAATTATCTTCTTTTTAAAACAACGGGTTCATCCAAAGTTTGATTTGAAAATATTGGTGTTTTCTGTTGAACGTGATTATCTTTGAATTTAATTTTTTCTTTCTAAGCCTGCAGATATTGCTTTGCAATGTTGTAGCATTTTTAAAGCCAGAGATTCTAAATTTTTTGAGGTTTCTAATAACTTCTTGATCTGTTTTATTAGAGCAGACATTTGCATGATTTTATTTTTTCATTAATTTACTAATAAATCTTTCACTACCTAAGCACTAGAAGTTTGCATCCAAGCAGGCTGGCTAGAGAATAAGTATTCCTGTAAATGCCACAGGGACCAGTGGAGAGAGTGGAGGGTTAAGTAGACCGCCCACCACAGACCACAGGTCCCAGTGCAGCCTCCTGCACAGTCCCCTTTCTCCTGCCAATGGAAGTCCAGCTGATTTGGCCTGACACTGGCTCCTAATAACTACACTGCAACTGGGGTTATACCAACAGGTTAAATTCATGTTCCATTATCTTTTCAGACCCCACATCCCAAACACAAATTCAAAATTAAAATTCTTAAGAATTTAATATTAAAGCAGCAGAACATTAAATCAAATATCAAGCATGAAATGACATCCTTCTGAGAATGGGATTCTATGTATTTCAGAGGTCACATTGAGAAAGCAAACTCTAGTTTCTGGGTGTGCAAACAAATGGTTGTTGACAAACCATCTCAATATACATTTACAAAATATAATTTATGGCAACTACTTTTCACATAAACCATTTTCTATACATTGTCATTTGTATAGCTGAAAGTACATGAAAATATCAAAGACTAGTACTTACAGAGTCACCTTTCTTTGTTGCATTGGTCATATTTGGATTAGTAAGAAATAGAGAACATAATAACTAAAAAGTGGTGATGTATTTATTCCATATTTCATCTACCATTTAGCAAATGTTTGTAATTGGCAATATTTTTACATGACCTGTTTTTTTTCTAGCAGTAATGTTATCTCACAATAAACGATTTTTAAAAAGATGCATACAATGAATACATTTTATTCATTTACAATTAAAGAACAAATTTTTTAAAAAATTCTCATTTATAAAAGTTTTTTTCTCAATTTTTAAAATATGGTAAAATATGTGTTATAATTAATACAAACTGAAGTTTTTAGTTATATTATTTGAGTTATATTTCAATAATTTTGAGTTTTATTGAACACTACTATGAAAATAAACTATTCTTATGTCCAGTATCTACATGAAAGTCTAGTTTTGCACTTTTTAATTTGTTTTCTAGCCCTGCAATAAATATAGAAGAGTATTAATTATCTCCTAAGGCAGAATGTCTCTTTGCCGCCTGTGCAACTGTTGAGACAATGTTACTAATTTGAGAGTACATCTAGAACATTAATTAAATCAGAGAGAAATGCAAGAAATTTGGCACTAATAAGAAACAATACTTCATTTTGCAGGAACTTAATGAATACAACATTTCCGAAAGATTTGTAAAGTTAACACATTTGCCTTTGCTCAATCTTTCTACCCTGGCCTGCAGCATCAGCCAGACAGTGATGGAAACAAGTCCTAAACTTCCCCTTGACATGGCACATGTTTACCTCGTGTTTTGTGCTCATTGGCAAGGTGCCAGTTCAGAGTGGTTTTGGTCATAGTGTGAATGTTTAGAAATTTGTTTTGTTTTGTTTTGTTTTGTACCAACACAAGCCTGTATCCCAAGTGATGAAGGTGTCCTGTGTGTGTTTTTAACAATAGTTACTTTTGCATGTTTGTAATATTCAGGACCTTGTGCAGTGTAAGGTTCAGTGTCATGGTAAAGTCTAATTACCCTATTTGAATCTAAAAATAACCACAATAATGGCAGTATCTCCCAAAATGGCTTATAAAGTTCTTGGATTCTTCTAAGATACTTACAAACACAATTTTAAATTCATAGCAAGTAAGGATGTGTGTGTGGGGGGAGGGGGTAATTCCAAGGATTTATTCTCAGAGTGTACTTTTTAAAACATAGGGGGCAAAAGTATTTTGCTATATTTTGATGTTACTTATTAATATATGCATATGTAGCAATAGTGTAAATCATCAGTACGTGGGATATGAAGATAAGTAAGAGCTGGCTTTGCTTGTCTCAAGTCAAATTTGGTTCTTTCTAACTCTGAGTGACAAGGAACTTGTCCTTTGTTTTGGCTATTGCTTGCTATAAAATGAGGACAGTACTGAAACACATGTGAATACCTTTTACCTAGATAATAGGTGAAAGGTGGAAAGGAGGCTTTGATTAACAATATTTATGGTGATGAGAAGGAATCCAAATAGTAAGCTTTGTGTTTCATAGAATAGTGGTAAATATTTGGCAAGTACTAGGTACTTTTCATACTTCTAAATGAACAAGTTGGGCAATCTTCCTGATTCTACTTCTCCAGATCCTTCCAGATCTGGAAAGTCCCTTTGTCCTTTCATCCTCAAGCCATTCCAGCTTGAGCAAATTTTTTGTTTGCCATTCTCCTTTTAGTCCAAAGTTAACGGATAAGCCTTATATCCTGCACTTCAGAATCATACTCTTGATTTCTAAAATGCCTTTATCCTGTTGATTAAAAGGGGTTTCTTTCAGAAACACTGTATCAGAAATAAGCCTCAAGGGATCATTTTAGGCCACTGCTTGAACTCTAATACTGTACCTTTTTTTATTTCATGCTTCCCCAAAGATATTGCTTTCTGAGGTCACGGAGTCTCCTGACCAAATAATGGAAAGGTTATGTAGTATAAAATGTGGAAAACAAACATTCCTGGAAATATTTCAACATATTCCCTTACTAACCATGATCAATTATGTTTTCATAGTGACAGAAATCCATAAACTTTGTGAACCTAGAGAGGTAAAATTCGAATAAGGCCTTCTTTCCTAAATACCTCATTCCCAGTTCAGATTGACATGCTTGATATTTTTGTAATGTTAAAAAAGTCAAAATAGCTATTAGAGACTGCCTTTCACTGCAAGAGATGTCTAGAAGGGAGTCTAAACTTCGTTTTATTTTTTTATTTTTATCCTGTATGCCTAAAATGATATCTAGATAGAATAATCACAAAATACATATTTTTCAATGATTAAATATTCCAGTAGTGGACAATTATTTCAGTGAAATGTAACTATGATTACAGTAACAGATAGCACAACCAGACAGGTCACCATTTAGATTATATTCACCAGGATGATACTTCCTGTGAAAAAACTAAGGAGAGTGCTGTTTAAAGAAAATAAGTGTTCTTGGTCCTCCCTAAAACTGTGAGAACTCTGCTCTATTTTCCAAAAGAACCACATAAAATTCTAACATTCCTGTATTTGAATCAATCAAGTTTATGCTTGTTTATTATTAAATTATACATTCTTAGAAGAATTAAGATATACTTTGCTTCAAAGAATAAAGCTCTCTATATATCTCTGGGCTGAGTAATGTAATCTTGCTGAGGATAATGCTCATTATGTGGAACCTAGAAAACACATCAAACAAATGATTTTGTAACATGGAGTCACCAAGAGTATGAAATCCCCCAAACACTAAAATTCCCCAACTTTATTTTTTCTTCTTTGTGATAAACTTCCCTTGAAGAATAAATTTTCCTTCAAGGCTCTAAGTCACAGTTTTAAGTTCTTAGGAGAAATTCCTTTTGGTGAATAGCAGACAGGACTCCATGATCCATTATTTTTTTGGATCAGTAGAACGGCGGTACTTGTTACTCCAGGACAGAGTTAAATAGGCTTATCGGAAACCATGTCTGCAGGTATCAATGTCAGCAGTTCTGTCAGAAGACTGAATTTCAGATTCCAAGCAGCCAAGACATATCGGGCATAGCTAGACAGATGCAAAAGCCACTTCCCCTGTTCCTGGGGTTGTGGGGGATGCTTATTTGGCTTGCTTGTCAGGGCTTATTGTTTCCACAGCACTACCCATAAATGCCTTTTAAGTGTCCCAGTACATACAAATGGAGGGGCTCTCATGGGGCTTCAATTACATGCACCAAAACAACTCAATTAGCCTGAGAAAGACCTTCAAGTTACGATAAAGAATAATGAAAATAATAATGGTTCCCAGAGACAATTCCTGAAAGATCTTCCAAAGTGAGAGTACTGAAGCACTAAACCCTTCATAGCTGCAGTCTAAAGATGGTAGTAGGAGAGTTCTCACAAGTACCCCACGTGAACACATATCAATATTATATCACTATCTTGAATCTCCTCGTGAATCTATCAGTTCAAGAATGATTTGCCAACTTTGGGGAAGTTTCTGTATTGTTCAGAAAAATACAATTCTTTGGACTAAACATAATGTCAAAATCACCATTTATTGAGCATTTGCTCTGAGAAAAGAGCTCCCTCTAGTTCGGTGCTTTACATATTTTACCTTATGAAATACAAAATTAGACTCATGAGATTGTAAGATTAATCCATTTTATGGTTGAAAGTACTGAGTAGCTCAGAGATAAAACAAATTTTGCAAGATCATTAGTGATGGCCTGGAATTAGAGCTCCATTAATCCGATCCCTGAATTTTATTTGCAACTACTGCTCTTTATTAATGGGAAGCTCATTTATGTTGTCACATTTTTTTTGTATCTTGGAGGAACTGCTAGACACTATCCATTCTGTTTGAGACAATTCCTAAAATGGTCCCAAATCAGCTCTTCTCACCTTATTTTTTAGTCTATAATTTCAAAACTATAAGTAGCCCATTTCCCCTATAAGCTCACTTTGTCCTTAAACGTCTCTCATTCCTTCTTTTCACGATGAATCTGATTTTGAACTTCATTCATGACAATTATAGATGAGATTTTACTTCATTGTCACAACATCCAAACCAAGAAAAAACTTCAAAGATACTGCGGATCCAACCTCTTTAGGCACAGGCTTACTCTGAGGAACCCGTTGGCAAAGAATGATATTTTCTTTTTAAGAAAGATCCTAAATGAGGGCCCCCCTGGTGGCGCAGTGGGTTAAGCAACACACTGTGAAGCAAACCGCAGCCACTGCAGCACCAGTTCGATCCCTGCTGCCGGCCAGGGAGGGGACCCACATGGCACAACAGACCTCTCCTGCTGTGCCGGTTGCTCCCCTCAGCAGTGTACTTCAGTTGATCTGCCTGTTCTGTTCCCCGTTCTCTGTGGTGAATCCTCTCACCCCAAAACCTCTGGCCTGTACCCCAGTGCTTGTATGCATAAATAAATAAATAAATCTTTTCAAAAAAAAAAAAAAGAAAGAAAGATCCTAAATGGAAAATGAGAAAACAGAAAAAGCACAAGCATATTATTTACTAACAATATTCAAACGCTCTTCCTCAAAGGAGATGATTTTTAGGTGAAATACAGACATTTTGATTATCATCATAATGTATACTTGAGTATCTTTGTTTCTTTGCATGCAATTTTCTTTATTTCTAGATTTAGATACAACCAGTCCAAAAGTTTAAAAATCCACTTTTACTTTTAGTCATAAATTAATTTTGAAAATATAGATCCAACCAGTCTATCTATATACTATCAGGCAGCCTTCAGGCATGCCCCTGGTCTAAAGAATGTTCACACTAGGAAGAAGCGGCTGCTTTCTTCCAGGTTGCCATTCTATGTGCTTAAATGAAATTCTCTCTACTGTTCATGTTTCAAAATCAAAACAAGTAGCCCATTTCCCACTGTAATTCTATGTATTTTCTCAAAGGCATAGCATTCCCATGCTTTTTATCTTCTTGCAGGTTTAGTTTTTGCTTTAAAGTAGAAAACTGAGACATTTGATTCATGAAGCATCATACTGTTCAAGACTTTAAAATTTAGAACATATTTCACAAAATTCTTTGAGGATAATAATTCCTAGGATATAGATTCCTAGGTTCTACTTCTAAATATTTTAATTTAGTCAGTCAGATGTGAGGTCTGGGACTCTATTCAGTGAATATTTACTGAAGATCCAAGTGATAAATTAAATCACATTGACCTCTAGCGTATCTCAGCATGGAATTTACCATGGCAAAGTGTGAACTGATGAAGCACTTTACTATGTTTGTATAGCTTTTTTTTTTAATAGAGTATTATGTAATTCACTGTTTAAGAACATGGTCTGTGGTATCCAAACCCAGTTTTAAATCATGGCACTATCTCTTTTTTAATCTATGGCTGTGGTAAATTTCTTCAAAGGTAAAGATACTGCATATCTCATGAAATTTTTTTTATGGTTTGAATGAGATAAGCATGAAAAGTACTTAAGAACAGGTTCCAAGTAGTGTTAAGTGTTCAATACTTTTAATAGTCTTGTTCTCACTGTTATTATTAGTATTACATGAATACTAAGTACTGCACTATAGCTACTGTAGTATGTGAGTAAGGGGTACTCCAGACTCCTAAGTTTGTATGCTATAAAGAGGTCTGGCCATCTGTACACACAAAGAAAAAGAAAAACTCTCAGTGTAAAAGATTTTTTAACAGAATTGGTGTGCATAAAGCGAGAAGAAAAGCTATTCTGAATAAAGCATCCAAATGTACGTAGCCCCTTTTGGTAACTGCCCAGCCAAACAGGGTAAGACCGAAGTAAGGCTGCTGAAACCCAAAAGTTTTCCACTTATTTAGGGGAACCCAAGGAAGGGGATGAGGGGGACCAGACAAGTCTTGGATGAAAGGAGCAAAATCACAGAATAAATAAAAATAATGGCTGCCATTGCCAGCCTCCCCATATATCTTTCACCCACATGTCTCTTCCAAGTGTCTCTACATGTTTCTCTTCAGAATAGTTCTTTCCATGTCCCCCAAGTCCCTGATGCAAGTCCAAAGCTGAGAAACAAGTACCCATCTTCTTTGTGTCTCTCTAGAGCCCATCGTCTTTCCATGTTAAATAGCCTTACCTAGCTACTCAGCTCTGCCCATAATTAACTGTGGCATGGAACACAGTATCACCCCTTCCACTGTTAGACAAACATACAGCAGTGTCATAGTTCTGTATCTAAGGGTCGGAATATCATCTAAAGAGTGACACTTTTATGCTGTCAGGCAAAACCATGAAAAAGTCATCTTTCAGAAGGCAGACAGAATGGAAAGAGCTTACTCTAGGTAAGTTTCAGAGTTAAAGCAAAGTTCTCCTGTATTTGACAAATAAAATATTGACATATTTTGTGAGAATTTTGGCTGTTGTAAAAGAGAAGAATGGGGAGGAAAAAGCTAATATTACAACAGTGAATACTGATACTTAATATATATTACTTTCATTGATTCTGGTAACCAACAATTGAGATTTGTGTTGTTATTTTAATTTAAAAGTAAAGGACAACAACTTGAATAATAAGTTAATAACGTGTTTGAAAAAACAACTTGAATAATAAGTTAATAACTTTTTTTGAGTTCACTTACTCTGAGTGTAGCAGAGGCATAATTTAAATTACAAATACTTAGACTTTTTAATAGCTGAGGAGAGCTGGATTGTTTGAACAAAAGCAGAAATCATCCACAGTGTCTTTTAAGCTTATGGTGCTAAGGATAAATGTGATAAAATTTGCATACTTCTGACTGTTCACTTTTTTAATTTAAAGCTTTAATGATTTATAATTGATATTCAAAAACAAGCATGTTTTTAACATATATAATCAATTTGATTAGTTTAGACATGTACATACAGCTGTGATACTTTCACCACAATCAAGGTAATAAACATCTCCTAAAGTTTCTCACTTATTTTTTATTCTTAGTAAGAATGCTTAATATGAAATCTACTCTCTCAATATTTTATGCATACAGCATTGTATTGTTAACTATAGGTACTGCACTATGCTGGACATCAGATCTCTACAATTTACTCATCTTGTACAACTGAAAAATCATACTCATTCAACAGCTCCCTATTCTACCTCACAATCTTTTGTCAATCACCCATCTATGTCCTGCTTCCATAAGTTTTATGATTACAGATACTTCATATTAGATCTCTAAATTTATTCAGCTGAACTCTGTTTTTTAACAATACCTTTTATAACTTTTTTCTCCTTTTTGAATAAGGAGTCCCACAGTTTCATTTAGTACTGGGTTCTGCTATTTAGATAGCTGATTCTGCACAGGAAATACAAATATAAACAGTGTGTTTGATTAGGAAAACCTAAGATTAAGGCATGCACCCACAACTTAGTAAATGGCCATGGACAAGCCATAAACTCCTGCAATCTTGTTTCTCTGTAATGTATGGATAGGAATATATGGTTCACAGGATTAATAGAAGATTTAAAAAAGATCAAGTACTTTGTAAATGCTTTAGTATTTTCAGAATGTGAGTGGTACCAATATTGATTGGTAACTCAAAGCACCAGATAACTCATTGATTATGGAAATCTTCAAAGCTGAACTTATTTCCAATTACAGTAGGGAAAGGCACCACCTTGATCTCTCAATATATACTGTTTTAGTAGTATTGTTAGTGAGCAACTGAGGAGCAGCTGAAGGGTAACCAGGGATCCTATATCTTGCACACTCCAAGGAATTCAGCCATATCTGCATGCAAAGGCAAAGCAAACTTTTAGTGTGCAATAACTTTTTTTTTTTGCTAAATTCCTTATTTTTTTTTTATTATTAGTTATAATTGACATCATTTGTAGTCCCTAGGGAGTACCCACCACCATTTCACCCGTGCACCATCACCTCAGTCCCTTGTGCACCCTCTGGCCTCTTCCCCATCTTTGCCCTCCCTAGTGTGCAATAACTTTAATGGAATTAGTGTGTATAGGGATGGAAGAGAATATTTTTTCTAATAAATTACTCAAAATTGCTTACCACTTTTCAAGCTTTGAGGCTTGAAAACTTGCCTCAAATCTATAGTCCTTTGTGGAAGGAAATCACAAGAGGGCAATATTCAGCAGGTCCCAGAAAGCTGACACAAAAGTAGATACCACATCAATTTAATGACTGTCATTGTCAGTCTCCCATGTGTCTTTCAACCACTTGTCTCTTCCAAGTGTCTGTACATGTCTCTCATCATGTGACTCCTTTCATGACTTCTTTCCAGCACTACCGGTGTGCAAAATCAAGATACAGGAACAAGAGATCTTCTTTCTTCCTTCTATAGCTCTCTTGTCCCCTCAGAATCACCTTTTTGTTCTCAGTAGCTAGACCAAGGCAATGTGGCTGCATATAAACTGGAGTAAGGATCATGGTACCTCCCCCTTTTATGGAGCTGCTTCTGCAACATATTTCTTAGTGGGGAGGTTGAAGAAGATAATTATGGGATGTTGGTATGGACAGGTCCAGTGATTTGAAGTGGGTCTTTCCTCTTAGAGTTGTAATTGGGATTGATGAAAATTGGTGACAACACATGATGGATGGACACTTGAAAACAGAGTGTGTTGACTTCCTTAAGCAGTATTCTATTATTCAGATAAATTCATAATTTTTTTGTAAATTACCAAGTCAGTCAATGAAAGTATTTAGAGTTCTGTATTCTTATTTCCTAATTTTCTGTAGCAAGTAGTATAGGTATGTGGCCAAAACAGCCTTAATATTTACCCATAATAGTAAAGCTATACAAATGTAGGTGTATCTATTTTAAAGCATTACTACTATTTGTTAGTAATATTGGCATGATATAGACAATGAATGTGTAACCAAAATTTTGAAATGGTGCTATCCTGAATTTATATTATTATAATTAAGCTCATATTTATGAGCAAGTTGTCCCTGTAGCCATAGTTCTGTGATGAATCACACTGTCATAACAATGAGGTGAGATTTTATTCCTTGACTTAAGAACTATGGGCTTTAACTACGCACCTGGAGACTCAGGCTTCCATGTAATAGACAAATAAATTCTTTTCTTAAAATTCTAGCAAGTCAACAAATAATCATTTAACCCATATTAGCATAATTTCCTATTCACATCTAAGATACTGATTTCAGGCTTATAAATACAAGAAATAAAGAAATTTATATTCTCAGGACATCAAACTCAGTTATCTAAACCTAAAGTAATGTAAATGAAGCAGTTGAGTATGTCATTTGATGGAGTAGCAGCATCAGTGTGCTCACTCTTTTTGCATTGTGTGATATCTAAGCTTGGCATTTATGATGCAAATGCTGGTAGGCAAAGTGCAACTTAGTATTCATGCAACAGATGCCATCTGTATGATTTTTAGGGGATGATGTTTTACAGAACTATGGAAAGTAATGACTGTTCAAATATAAATGGCACTTCTGATTTTTAGTGAAAGCAACCCTAAACACCAAAGAAGTGCCAGCTATACCAGTTTAGAAGGAAGTCTTAGAGCTAAAGTGTCATATCATAAAGACACTCATTGACCTGTGTAAGCTAACAAGAAGAGTCTCCCACCATTGTGCTATAAATAACTTCCCATTTCAGGAGTTTCCCTAATAGTGCACAAGGAAATGACAGTCTTTCAGAGAATATTCCATTATTATTTTCTAATTGATCCAACAAGATATTCTTATTTCTAGTGCATTATGTGTCATGTATAATGTCACTGCAATTAATATACTGTCTATAAGGGTATATCAATATTCTTATCTATACATAAAAAAGACAAAATAAACAAAGAACAACTATAAAAATAGTCACAAAGTCTTTGATTGCCTAGATCTCCAGTTCTGTTGTATTGGGGATTATTTCATAAAATCATAGAAAAACACAGCTTCAGGTCTGTACCTTAAATTCAATATTACAGTCACACATGTCTTCTACAGAGTTTCTACTGACACAAAAGAATAAAAGAGATCATAAGCTTAGAGACTGTATTATGGAGGACAACAGGGAGTCTCTGGCAATAGCCATCTTTTAAAGAGGTTCAGCAAAAGGCAGAAATAGCCCAACTGTAGTACCAAAGGGTACTCAATCATTGGCTGGGAGCAACACAAAGCAACACCCGACCCCAGTATAGCCAGCAAATTCCCAGAGGCAACAATTGCAGACTGTCAGCTAACACCTCTGCACAAGCTTCTCTTGAAGAGAAGATTGAAAAGTATACTCTGATGGTCACCACAGTTACATATGATTGCTCATTTCAGTCTATTATTTAATCATCTACTAATTGATTTCTACTTTTATGTGTATAGAACTTCCCTTAACTCACAGATTTTCCAGCAAAAAAAGAATCAAGCATGTAATTGTTTTCTATGTTTAATGAGTCAGGAATAAATGAGTCACCTGTATTATTTCTCTGGTCAAACAGGACAAGTCTTTTGCCCTTTGCCATTACCCCTTCCCATTGAACTGATTATAACATAAATTGTACACAAGGAGACAAACAAGCTCCAACTGAATGATGCTAAAATTCGTATAGTAATAAACAATGACAGAAATCATTGTCCCATGATTTGGTTTTAAAATTTAGTTAGGAAAGAACATACAAGATGGTAAATGAAATCTGGGAGTTAGCAGTCTTAAAAAAGAAAAAAAAAAATCCCTATTTATTTTTAAGTTTGTAAAGTTTCAAGGACATTTAAAGTATCCTCATACTTGATTGACTAGCAAAAAATAGATTCCTACAGGTCTGCAACTTGCTGAAGCTCCTGGCTAATATTAATAGCAAGGATGTCAAAGGGAAACCTTGATGATACTGGCAAGTGAATTAGATAAAAGCTACTGGCTGTGTTTGCCTTATATCCAAGATAGACGTGCTAGAGATAAAAGGAGTTGACACATTAAAGTGCTTTACTCTTTCCAGTCCTGTAACTAATATAAAATGTTATAAGGAGTTCATTGGTATTGGAGTGTGAACTTACATAAAAACCACAGTCCATCTCCCTGGCTGCCTCACAAGCAGGCACTACTGTCAGGCTAGGAATTGCTTCTCCATGTCCACGAGAACCTGAAATCTAGTTGCTGTCTAAAAGTGTCTCAATTCAAGTATTTGAATTGCTTTAAATTTCTACTGCATTTACCTTTTATTCCAATGAATTATAAATCAAATTTACATTGTTTTGAATATGTCTTTGAGTGTGTACAGTGGTCAGTGTTCAGGCACATGGTTCTATCCCTTGTGTAAGCCCCACAGAGAGAACTCATTAAAGAATCACAAGTAGACAGTTCATTCAGATATCATTGGTCTCTTCTTTATATATGCAAAGTGAAAATACTCTATTCCATGTTTTATCTACTGATCATTCACAATTTGCTTGGATTTTAATGACTTTAAACTAAAAAAGCTATGTAGTTATGGTTTTCCCCTTATAAAGGTAGATATTATTTCTTAAGATAGTAAGAAAAGGAAATTCTATAGATAGACAATATAAATTACTTAAAATGGTAACTTTTTATTCAATTTTTTTTATTTTCTTACATCATTTTTTAAAAAATTACTTAAAATGGTAATTTTTATTAAAATTTTTTATTTATTTATTTTCTCACATTTTTTTTTTTTGTACAGTATTTGATGTTTTTTCCCTCATGTATAATCCCTGTAGTTCTCCCACCACCATAGTTGGGCTCCATCACCGTAATCCCCTTTGCTCTTCCCTCCCCTGTTTTAAGCCTTCTCCCTCTCCACCCTGTACTGTATGCCTCAGATCTATGGTCAGATTAAAATGCTAACATTTTAAAGAGCTATTAGACTGGGGTTTTTACATGCATTGTTTCCTTCTTTTCTTCCTCCCTCCCTTCATGTTTTTTTTTTTCCTCCCTTCTTTATTCTTTTTGTTTTTTCCTCAGACTATGAATATTTGGAACTGGGATTGTGATGGTGTTTATCTTCATTAACTTAAACATCACATCACTCATAAATGCTTTGGCATAAGAAAGTCACTTTAAATTGCTTAAAGAATAATCCTTTAAAATTATGTATGACTTGTACAACTAAAGATATTACTGTATTCATATTTGTAGCAAAGAAATGGATTATGGGAATCAGAACATTTTTCTTTTTTTAAATTTGGCATGCATCAGTTTACATATCTGTAACCCAAAGTCTCCTTTGTGAAACCTCTCAATGAATCTGGATAACTTCTATGTGAGCCATCAAATCAAGGCATTTGCACTTATTGTATGCATATCTTTACCATAATAAACTATAGAACCATAAACACAGTTTCAAATCAAACTTGCTTTGGAAAATATTTTTGGTGTGAATAGGACAGATATGTGCACCAGTTTCCCATGCAAATTACTACAAACTCTATGATTTAAAACAACATACATATATTATTTTATGTCCTTGAAGAAGGAACATGACTTAGGTGATCCCTGCCTAGAGTTCCTCAGGAATGTTTCCAGGGCTGTGTTTTTATCTCAGATTCTGAATCTTGTTACAGGATGATGTGTTTGTTGGTAGAATTCAGCTGCTTACCATTGTGGGTTTGAGATCTTCAGCTCTCATAGGCTCCCTACAATCTTGTCACATGATGTCAATGTATTTCATATTCATCAACTTGTTTCTTCAAAGCCACAAATATAATCTCTTACTCCAGTCTAGAAAAAGGGACTTCTATATAATACAATAAGATTAAGAAAGTGATGTCCCATCTCCATCACCCTTTCATATACTTTAACTTAATGGAATTATAGCTCTTGTTATCTTTTTTCTATTGTCTAAAAACAAGATCCTTATCAAAGAACAGAATTCATGGGGTCCTTTAGAATGATATTTACCACATCTGGTCTACAACCATAAAGACTGTAGATTTCCAGGGAGTTTTAGGCTATCTACAGTAAAATATGAAGACCAGATAAAAATTGTACTCTCTTTATACTCTTTGTTTAAGGTTTATATAGACCTATTTAATTTTTTATAATGTTTTCCATTTATGAAACAATGCCCATACATTTTTAAATCTAATCGTTCATACTAATTTTGTGATGGAATAAGGAAACTATGATTCCTTTTTAAAAAAAAAAATGAAGACACTGAACTTCAGAGAAATTTAATCACTACCTTAAGTTTTCATAGGATAAGAGATGTCTAAAATTTGTATTATCCAAAATTCCATTAAGATAGAAGATGTGGCATATACACACAATGGAATATTATGCAGCAATCAAAAAGGGTAAACTCATGCAATTCACAGCAATATGGATGGAGCTAGAAGGGATTATACTGAGCGAAATAAGCCAGAAAGAAAAGGAAAAATACCAGATGGTGTCACTAATAGGAGGAATGTAGAGGAAGCAAACAAGGGATTAAGGAAAAAACTCAATTACAGTAAATAAAAAATCAAAATCAATAGATAACTATAAACCAGGTACATCCCTCAGGGGAATAAGAGGGAGAAGGAACAAAATAGGTGGGAAGAGCATAAGGGACTATGTTCATGGTGCACAGGTGAATTGGTGATGGGAATTTCATGGGGATGAGAAATATACAATGTACAAAGAGAAATAATGTAAATATATATATAAAATAAAAAAAGAAGATAGAAAAATGAGAGGAAAAGTCAAAAGGAAGCAAAGTTGCATTATTGTTAGCTAGAACTGAGTCTCCATATCACCAACTTTACTCCCATTCTAGAAGAATTCTTCACTGGAAGCCTAGATTAAAGGATAATTAAGTTTTCTTCAAACTGAAACCCCAATCTAAATAGAGTATCTTTTTATACTCAGAAGAGCCACATAGTTGGAGAAAATGGAGTCCAACCAGAACATAGGTATAAGATATAAAAGAAAAGAATATTTTCCATGCTTTTCATTTTTAATTTCTGAGTGAATCTGGTCTCCAGTAACACAGTCAAGTGATCATAATTTAATATAAGCAATTGAATTCATTCCTTTGAAGAAACAAAGTTTGGGAGGATAAAACATGACTCAAAGAAAGACAAGAGATAGCTTTTCTTACATTTTGTGTCACTGTTAGAGAAAATATATCAAAATACTCAATACACTAGAATCAATAGAGTTGCTGAAAGGAAAGTTTTAGGGAGACTGTTATGCTGTTAAATAAGTCTAGAAATGTAGACAAAAACATTAAGAAAATATATTTGCAGAAGACATTCTACAATGATAATATATATTTGTGAATATCTATGTGAAACCAATGTGTTTGGTCATAGAAATGTTTATTCAAAATACATATTAATAAATTATTAAATATTAGTCTGTCATTCCAGTAGTTTGAGAAGTAGAGATTAAGACAAAGTTAGTTTGAAGACTTTTGAAGAAATAATACTTGTTAGGAGGTACATTTATAAACAGCAAGATTTGACAGAGAAAGTGTCAAACTGTGTAGACGATATAAAAGTCTTCACTACACATTGATAGATCTAGAACAAAAATTGCTTGCTAGAAGAGTCTCATGTTGAGGAAAATTACATTGTCTTTGTGCCCCTTTCATGCTCAATGATTGGCTGTGGTTTTCCTAGGAAGAGAATGACTATGACAAGAAAGCTGATGTGATCCTGGAGGTTTTCATAAGAAGAGGTCAGTTAGGTGTACACCTACCACTGAGCAGTGAGTGTTTAATCTGAGGAGATACAGCTGATATTATTTCCATGGCTGCTGCAATTGCTATTTCAAGAATTTCAGATTTAAAAATTCTGACAATGGCATATCATATGAATGGGCCCAATCAATCATTTTATAACAAACATAATTGCCTGCATGGATGTGTGTGTGTTTACTTTTCTCCTTATTAAAGCAGTAGAAAAACTGTCAGCTAGCATTCCTGAGATTTGACAAGATATGGAATTTCTTTGTTTTTATATTCTGGTCTATAGAATGAAGATGAAATGACAACCAGCTTAATTCTCAACAAATGCTTTCTATATTCATCTCAGCTCTGAAAATGATCTCAAAGTACTGTATCACTTAGTTTTTTGTTTTTATTAAGGCAAGACATTCCTAGGTGGACTATCAGGAAAGAACTAGAAGGTTCAAAGGAATACATAATACTTAGGAGAACACACTTTAAATAAAAAATGCCATCTAGGAAAATATCTTTCTGAAAATATATTCAAAATCCTACAGACATTTTAAGTTTGTGCTATGACTACAAATAAGTTTGTTGCACTCTAGGTTTAGTTCAGGACAAATCTATATCACATTGGTTTCTGGATTGGAGAAGATGGATGAGATTTTTACTCAATGTTGCCCTTAGCTTTCAGATTTTTAGGTGTAGTGAACTGTGAGTCACCCTTAGTCTGGAGGGCAAGTGAAAATTACAACTGTAAAATGAAATTATTTAAGAGAACTAGGCAACATTTTAAAATAGTTTTGTAAGTACTGTGGCTTTGATTTTTAACATGCACTAAATATACTTAGAGAAAATAAATCAAACTTTTTTTTATGCTTATCATGTCTTGAATTCTGTATTTATAATGACTATAACACTTCCCAGATATCTGTGATATCCATAATGAAATAGAAAAATGGATTGGTGAGATTTTTTTTTTTTAAAGTAGTTGGGACAGGAGAGATGTGATCATTTAATGATCTTCCAAATAACCTACAAATTCCAATTAAATTTTTTTTATAAAAGCGAATTTTGGGTCAGATTTGGCTCAGTTTTACAAAGTTGCCATATTTTTGTTTCTGCATCAATTTCTGCTTGAAAATGCATTTTATTTTTTGATCTTACTACTTTTCATTTTCCACTTTTTACTTATCTTTACTTATAAAACTTTATGGGGTTTTCCAAGTTTATTTTAAAACACAATTGTTCAAGCACATACAAATTGGTGCAGAACTTCTGTCAACTATGAAGGGTATGTTGAGAAGTTTTCAAAAATCAGAACACTTTTTTTAATAATGATAATTTATTATTGAATTAAAATTGACTAGCCTTCTTTTTGTTTTTAAATTCTGATTTGCCCTTGTGCTTTTGTTTTTGTTGTGTTATGGGGTTTTTTTTTGTTTTTTATTATTCTTTTCCTTGGTCCCTTATTTGGCTCCCTTATATTCATCCTAGAAGTGAAACTATCCGGTAGTTTTCTTTTGCCTTCAAAATCACAAAACTTTTTAGGAAAATGTCAAGTCATGGTCATGTTGCCTTCTAGAAAAACAGTGAGAATGTGAGTAAGTTTCAGGATCAGCTAAAGCCAGGTATCTCTAGATGTATAGTTTCCATGAGTCCAAACTTCTGTAAAGTTACTTTCCAACAAAATTTGTAACTGCTGATGAGTATATAGGATTAAATTCATTTCCTCTTGGGACTTCTAAGAGCCAGCTATCTCTACCCAGACTATATTTGAGTAGATTCTATCAACAGCCAAAATGTTAGATTAGGATACTTTCTCCATTTTTGACTCAGAATTTTGCCTCCAGCAATTATTTGGATAAACTTTGTATAACTGAATAGCCATTTTTAAGTTTTGTTTCAATTTTTATACTCATTTTTACATATTGGTTTTGTACTTAATATAAATTTAGATAACAATATTGTGTAGTCATAAATTCCACTGTAAAGAGATTAAATCATCTGCAGGGTCTAATTCTTATCTCTGTTTGGAAGTAATGTGGACTATAAATAAATATTCATAAAAAATAGAGAAAATCTTCCTTTGGTCAATTTGTTTCATTTCAGTTGGTGTTAGAAATGTTTCTGTGTGGGGATTTGAAACTTATGAAATTCAGACTGTGAAAAATTTTAAAATATTTTTGTATTTATTGATTCATACTATTTTGAGCTAGTTATATATTTCATGTTGAGTGGCACTAAAGAGTGTATTAAATTTAGTAAGAAAAAAGAAATCCAAAAGGGATCTTGAAAACATGGTTTAGTTCAAACATTTATCACTATTACTGGGCAAACTTTTCTATAACTTCTGTAGGAAATCTAGTCTCACTGACTCAATTATTGGAGTCCTTTAACTACTAAGCAACCAGTGAAGCAAAGAAAGTGGAAAGGATGAACTGATAAGAAGAAAATTCTAAATCAAAATCTAACTTCAAAAAAGTTTGGTTTTGAATTTATGAAAACTGATTTTATCTTTTCTGTTAATCATTTAATTTGAGAAACTAGCCAACCCTTAGTAATAGAAAAGGAAGCCATAGGATCTGGAAAGTGATATCCAGAGGCTATCTATGAACAAAAATTACACCATTTTGTATTCTAAGAGTTATGAGAGTCAGAGCATTTCCACAGATGACTATAGGGATGCAATTGAGGAATTCAGAGTCAACTTGACCATCATTTTAATTGATATCAACCTGCAAACTCCATCCAGTAGAGAAAAGCAAATGTGTTTGAAGTTTGACTGCACTGTCATATGGATGTGACCTTTAGTACATTATTTACCTCATTTACACAATGGACAATGTATTTTCTATGAAATCATTTTAAATGTCAAGAAGGAAATATATGTTAAACATTAGTCATGGAATAAAGCAGAGGTTGGGAGGACTTTGGTTAACCTGCCAAGAAAACTAAATTTAGTTTCATATAAATGTAAACTTTTTCTTTCTATGTAAGCAATATGTGGAGAACAAATAGTCAATTCAAAGTTAATATTCAATTAAGTTAATTGAATTAATCATCAATTCAATGTTAATACTCTTCTCTCATCTGATGACCTTTCCTCTAACCACTTCTATAGGAAGATCCCTGGATGTTAGCAAGCACACAGATGACTTTGGGGCAGCAGGGATAGGATATTATTTCTTGTGCTTGTACTCATTTGGAGAATAAAACCTTGGTTTTTTCAAGAAATATGCCATCTCCCACTTTGTCATTGTGCACATTCACTGCAGCTGAGCTTTTTGATAGTTTTCTCTTGGTGGAACTTCAGAGAATAGTTCTTGTAGAATTATCAGGCCTACCCCTCACATCATCAACTGAATTCCCAACAAAATAGCCACTGTCACTCCATTTTGTCCTCTATTCCATTTCTGGTTTGATTGTCATATTCATGTGTCAGGTTCTGCTAATCATAGAAATCCCACAAGAGGCAGGCTGGTGCTAGTTTAATTTTCTGATTCTCCTGCTAAGGGTAAGAGAAGAAACTCTATGTATGCATGTAATAGGAGCTAAGGGGAAGCAGTGAAGGCTGAGAGATGGTAGGGTGCTAGCATAGATCCCTCCCCATGCCCTAACAACTGTATGCAGCATTCTTCCCTCCCTCCCCCATGATAACCATGGCAGAATGAGTGAACCTTTGGATATGGTCTGCACACCTTCAGTTCAAAACATATGAACTCAAGAAGAATAAACAACATTTTTTTTTTTCTTACATGCCTAATATATCTGGTTTATCTTCATTCCTCTTGAAGTTTAAATCCAAGGTGGGGAGAAAAGAAAGAAGTGAAGACTCTCTGATCTCTCTTTTTTCTCTCAAGGTATCAAAAAGTCTTCTTTCTTTTCTCTTTCAGTGAGTAAGAATACTCTTCAGTATCATCTTGAGTCCTCTTCATTGAAGCTCATATAGATAGTCCTTAGAGACCTTACTTTTGATAGAAAAGTGAGGATGCCCTTGACTTAATAAAAATATATTATTACTTGAATAGAACTTTAAAACATAACTTTCTTAATTTTGCTGAACAGAAGAAAAGGATCTAAACTATCTCAGGAATAGCTGCCCTGAGTTGAACAAGACACATGTTAAAATGGACTGAACTAGCTTGTTGTGGTGAATGTCTACATTTGCATTTTTATTAGCACTGTCATTCAAAGTGACAATAATTAGCCTGTGCCCAGTAAGGAAAACCTGACTTATAAAATTACAGCCTATCAACTCTGTAATTTTTAATGTTTGGACAAAGAAAAATTCTAGTTGCTAGGCAAAAGTAATTTTCAAGGACAAAAGAGAACTAGAGAAATGAGAAGGTCAACTAATCTCTCACCATTCAGAACAAAAAAGCACTTGTGTTCCTGGCTGTCCTTGGTCAAATACCACTGTGCAAAGAGAACAAACATGCAAATGACGATATAGATCATAATCCACCACATTCCCTCACTACTTCTTGACTGAGAATGTACAATATAAAAAAATATCAAGGAACAGAAATAATTGTATGCATCATTGGTTTGATTACAGGATTCTGAGTCTCTAAGGTACCCACTATTCCAACATGCAGCAAGATCCTTAATTTAACTATGATGCAATATTTAAAATATATGGGGGCCTAATAGTATTAAAATCATTTTATCAAGTGGAATATATACACATTTCTCAAGAAGAATAATTTCAGTTGCCATTTACTAAGTGATCAAGGTCTAGCACTTATATTTCATTAAGATATCAAAATTATGTTAGAAATATCAGGAGCAATAGCAACATAAAAATTTTCTTTTCAGAGTGCCATATATTTACACCAACCTGTGAGCCTACCCAGAAACAAGCCCCTGGTCCAGTCTGTCAGCTTTTCATCGTACAAAAAGGGAGATGTTTATCAGGCTACTTTGAATGCAGGAACACGGCAAGGAGAGCCCAGACACCTGTACTAAATAAAGAGAAAGGGACAATAGGAAAGAGATTGAACCTGCCCTAAGAACTGTCTGTACAACAATCTTTCAGAAGAAATTTTCTATTTTCAAAAAGTAATTTCCCAGACATAAAATTATGGCTATAGGAGTAATAGGAGATTTGATGCAAGTAGAGAAAGCTCATGATTTCTCATACAGATTTATTGTCATAGAGTGAAAGACAAACAAAGTAACCCTACAGACTTCCAATATTTAATATGACATGCATTCCAATCTCAAAGGCAGAAAAAATCAAAAGTACAAGGGAGGGAAGAAGGAAAGAAAGAAGGAGAAAGAAATGGAATAAGAAACAAGAAATCTAAAATTAACAGTAGAAAAATGTTATATATATATATGTGTGTATATATATACCATTGCTATATATGTTATCACAACACATATATGTTATATAAATGTATTGCCACTTATTGTAACATTTATAATATATAAAATAGCATTTACAAATGTTATTTTATATAAATATAACATTATAACATAATATAACAAATACATAACATTATATAAATATAACATATTATCTAAATATAACATGTTATGTAACATATAATGTTCTCTGTGTGTGTCTACACACTCTATGTGTGCCTTTAACTAACCATGAACATAAATATAGAGTTATGACCAGTGATGAGGCTCTGGTGTCATTTGGAATTTGGCTTGAATATTATCTTGAGCATTTATTATCTATGACTTTTAAAGAGTTACTTTCTCTCTAACTCAGTTCCTTCACCTATGAAATGATGACTATAATTATAGTACCTACTTCACAGAGTTTTGAAGAGTAAATAAAGTCATATGCATAAGTTATTTAATGCAATTCCTGCAATAAAGTAAGAGTTAATAAAGATTCACTACTATGTGAAAGTGACAGTTTAAATTCAGAATTTGATAAATAATCATTTAAAAAATACAAAAATTTCAGAGGATAATAATTTTAGACATGTTTTTTAAAAGTCCTAACAATTGTTATTTTTTGGTTATTTATTAGGTACAATTATAATTCTTATTTTAGAATATATATATATCTATATCTCAGAGACTTCAAATTCAAATTTGATAAATGACACTTGAGATGCCATGAGAGCCACAAATGGGAGCTTAAATGAGAATGATGTTTATTTCTATCTCACTATTTAAGAAATCCCAAACAAATGTGGAAGTTCCACAGAACCAATAACCCAGATTTTTTTTTAACTTCTGTGTACTTTCTTTCCTAAGATTTTCCACTATCCATTCATTAGTCATGGTAAGCTATTTTATATGATCAAATGAACCCTTAAGTCCCAGAGCCATGATGTAAAAGTTTATTGTCTACTCACTTTTTGGTCTAACATCAGGAATATATTTCTGCTCCATAAGTTACTGGGGTATGCTGAAGCCCATCAAATGGTATATGAAGCTTTCCCTACCTTCTCAACAGAGAAACAGTGAAAGAGCCAGTTGGCACCTGGCATGTCCCTTTCTTAACCAGGAAGTGATACAGTTTGTTGGCACTCAGAGCCAACAGATTGACTACCATGGGTCTAGGATATGGTGGCATTTCATAGACTATTTTGTGAATCTCATTATCTGTTACTGCCTACATTGTCTAAAATTGATTCAACCAGAGGAGAGATAGAAAAAGAAATGTAAGCTTCTAGAACGTATGTGCACAATTCTGTTCACCACTCATTGGTCACATTAGGTGGTTGTACTTGCAAGGAAGACAAGGAAATATGATCTTTATTCTGATAACCGTGCTCCTTGAAAATATATATTCTATCACTAAGAAGAAGACAAGAAAATGTATATTAAAAAATACTACTGGCTCATTCAAAAAATATAGACTACATTATATAATATCAATTAAAGTTAGTTAATATTTAGAAAATATGTGAATTTCTAGATTGTGATATAAACAAAAAACTCAAAATTCAAAACAATCCTGAAGCATTTCCTATGTGACACCCAATCATCCTTTTAAAATCAGTATGTAGTCTACCCATCTATTAAGACATCATCTTTCTTCCAACACAAAAGGAATTTCTTCTGAATTTTCTAGGCAGTATGCAGGCTTCTAATGACAAGAAAACTTACAGGATGTCAATGAACTAAAGTCAAATACACATTATAGAAAATGTTTTTTTTTTTTTTTTTGGTTCATGGTTTATCTTTCTTTGTAGTTACACCAAGAGAAACAAGACATCATTAGCATTGCTTAGCAGTGTTTTGATGACTTTTTTTTCTCTCTCAAGAAAGTCTCAAATCTTTGAAAGACACATTTTGAACTTCCAAGAACTAATGCCCCAGTCTCTAATTACAACAATATCAATTTAAGGCAGACGTTGCTGGTTGTTTTCTTCCTTTGACATTATTTTTTTTCAAAAGACAAGACTATTGCCAAATTCTTGTAATCATTTGCACTTTATTATTATATATCATTTTTAAAAAGTCTTTATCGTTGGTCATCTAAACATTGTATAGAGATTAAATGGTAGAAATTATACGATTATGCTAACCTTTGCAACTCAAATACTCCCTGCAGTGAACACACCTAGTTTTTTTTTTTTTTTAACCCTGTATCTTCCTGTTATAGTTAGTTTCTTTGTAAAATGATTAGCAATGGACTGGCATCCTTCTGATGCCACCTGTTTTCAAAGAATACACAGACTGGAAATGGACACGTTAAGAAAAATATTATGATAATTTTAAGGCAAAATGTAGGAATACAGAAGTATTAACTTGCATGTGGGACCCTGTTTATGCAACTCTCCAGATTAGCTCTATGCTTGTGATGAGCCTCCAAGATGACCTGAAATTATTTTCATTCCTTGGGGTAAATCTTCTTGAGATAAATCCATCTGAGCTCCAGTGCCACCTTGTGGTAAGACGCAGGTGCTTACTGTAACATCACTGAAGCCGTCAATCCTTCAGTATGGAGGTGCTGGTTCTGTTTGTTCATTGACAGGAGTAGGAAGTACTTCCCAACACCCCTTTAGCTACACCAGGTACCTTCTATCATGCGTTCTCTGATGACCTCTGAGACAAAGGAACCACGGCGACTTTAGGAGGTTGCTTCTGCTTCTTTGAGATTATCTTTCCCAGAAGATGCCTGGTAAGACTGAAAGGTAAAAACTAGAGGTTTGGATGTAAGGAAGTCGGTGACTTGAAGTTGGCTAGTAAGAGGTGAGAAACACGAATTTTCCACATCATACTCGTTTTGTCATATGTCACTCACACTGGAAAATTGGCTGTGCTTCTTATGTGTCAATAGCCATCTCAGGAATGTTCCCATTTGTCTGGAGTCTTCTTCCATACTTGGCTCTATTTCGCTTAGATCAATTTTTGTCATATTTCACTCACCCATAAAATGATAGCATTTGATTTTTCTCTTCAGACTCTGTTTTCTGAAAACTTGGCTCAGACATCCATCATTTAATATTCTTAATGGAGTCAAAAACAACTATATTTCTCTTTCTTCCTACAGCTCTACTTTTCTTCTAATTTATTTCTACTGTTCTTCATTCTTATTTATATCTTATAACTATACTTTGGGCTATTCTATAGGATGAACAAAAGCAAAAACAAATTGAATACATTTGGAGGGACTATGTTATGCTGTTTTCCCTCTTTACATGGTGCTATAACTTAAAATTTAAAACCCTCCAAATTAATATGTATTATTACTCTCAACAGAGAAAAAACATCTAGAGAGCACTTAGAAAAGTTACGGAAAAATCATAGGGTGTTTGCTTATAGGAAAACTTTGGTTACATGCTCTCAGCAGAGTTGGGAATTTAAAATTATATAATTAACACATTAATCTATATTGAAATATTAATGTGTTTTCATCCTTACAAGAATTTAACTGTAAATTACAAAATGTAACTTGAAAGACTGAAACAAATTCAGTATCACCTAATCCTAACTCTATTATACAAGGCAATTTAGCCTCAGAGAGATAAAATGAAATTTTTAATTAAATTAACTTATTTTATTGAGGTAACAGTTTAAAACACTGTATTTGATTTGGGAGAAGAGTTTTACAACTTCCCATGTGTATAAATAGTATTCCATTATGTTATATATCTATACATGATGTCTTCCAAACCACTCATATGTGCTTGGGCATTTAAATTACTGCCATAGCTTGGCAATTATAAATAGTGTTTCAATGAACACTAGTGCTAGACCAGTCTACATTCCTACAAACAGTGTACAATGGTTCTTTGTAACTCTGTATTTGTTGATTCTGTTTTTTGTTTTTAATATGGACTATTCTTGTAGTTGTGAGGTAGTATCTCACTGTGGTTGTGATTTGTATTTTCCTAATGATTAGTGATGATAAGCACTTTTTTATGTGCCTGTTGGCCATTGTGTGTCTTCTCCAAAGAAGTGATTTTTGAAAACACATAAGTTCTTGAGTCCAGAGACTAAACAAAAACACAGGTCTTTTCAGTCCAACACCAAGGTGCTTATGTCACTTATCAATTTGCTATTTGCCTCAGCTTCCATCTTCTCTCTACTTTGACTTTCCAAAACTAGAGCTTGAAGAGAGAAATTTCAAGACACAATAAAAGAAAATCTAAGAAACTGAGCAATAGACTTTGGAAATATTGTTAAAATGACATACATTATTTTATTTCTCCCTTTAGAGAAATAACCTATAAAAACTCTCTTTCTTAACTGTGTTCTTTCTGAAACTTCTGAGAGAAAGCTATAGAGTTTAAATTATTTAAGCTCATGTTTTTCTAGTAAGCCTGGTTTTAAAACATAAAAAATCAGGATATCAGCAGTTCTTGAGATATTCTGACCTAGGTCCTCTGAAATACTTTCGGAAAATACTTTTTCTAATCCATACTTACACTCTGACTGATAGATGATTTTCAACAACCTGCAATATGCAGACAATGAAAGACATTATAGAATTATAATCAATTTCTGCTTGTTTGTACATGAGTTCTAGCTAAAGTAAACATGTGCAACCAAAGTTACATTTATATTTTGCTTATTTTGGTTTTGTAAAACCATTTTTTTTTCATTTGAAAAGTAAATCATAGTAGTAACATGAAAAATAGATGATGTAATGGAAATAATACTAGTATTTCCCAACACAGAATTGACTAATATTATATCAAAATTCTGAATTTTTCTTCCCATTTTTATAGTCACAAAATCAATTGACTTTATAAATATGAAGGTTTTAGTGGGGATACAATTTTTTCCTGATTCTTTAAAATATCTAAAGTACATATCTCCCGGTTTGGATATTCTCCCATAAACTCAAGCTAAGTGTTTAACAATTATCCCACTATCTAGAAAACTCCAAAGTAGAAATAGAAAGGGAAAAACATAACATAAATTACAAAATATTAAGAACTGAATATGACTTTGAAAATTATTTTTAAACTAGTAGATGTTACTTATTTCTTGCATAGACAATGAAACTAATTTTACCTGACTTGCTTTATTATTTGATACATCAGTCAAAACATATATAATATATAAATCATTTATAAACATAATATCAATAAAAAGTAGCTAATATTGATTTTAAGCTTCAAGGGCTAGACACATAACACTCGTCAAATTTAGATAATTTTTATTATTTTCATTTCATAAACTAGGCACAGAAACTACCAAGTTGAAGTTACTTGCTGCATAGTACAAAGGTTCAGATGATATTCTTTTGTTGCCTAAAAAATTTTTTTCTGATATCAAGTTTAATTATATATACTGAAAATATATACCTCTACAAATGTATGTTATGCTATAACCTCCACCAAAGTCCTAATAATCCTTCACCATAGTGCATCGCCCCTTCACTGTGTTCCCGCTGCCTGTGCTAGCCCCATGAGAGCGCTGAAGTTAAGAGGGATGTGGGAGAGAGAAGGTCAAGAGGATATATGGAATGGTGGTAGGGGAAAAATAAAAATGAATCTAAGATTAGATGTAAGAAAAGTATATAAAATTTATAAATCTTGAATTAGTTTAATTAAAAGTTTATTAAACCCACTGTACCACATTATTATATTTTTGCAATCTGGTTTTACTGTCAAAGATGAAATTTTTATCAGCACAAAATAGCACTTCAGAAATAACCTTTCATCTTTTGCTGGAAAACATTTATAACAATAGAATTAAAAGACATTGATCTGTTCTCTATCTTTAAACGAATAGTTCTAAAATTTGAGCATATTGAATGGATTCAGGGACTTTTTCTTTGCTGAGAAAAAAAGGACTCCTCATTTTATTTCTGTTGAAAATGTATCTAAGTATCCTCTATTAATAAGTAGTTCTTTATTCTTTGGGGAATTTGAGCCAATTTGTCATAAGTAAAAAAGAGGAATTTTTTGGTGCATGGAACTGAAACGTACAAAGGCAGAGCTGCCTTTAGGCACAGCCTGATTTACTAGTATAAATGCTATTTTTAGTGTCTGTGTTTATCCCCCACCATTTGGTTCAACTTGACTCTTGATGCTTTGTTTCTGCTCTCCTATAGGCTCAGAAAAACTAGCTGTACATCAAGACTTTACATTCTCTTGGCAAGAAATAATGTTCTGTCCTATAACCTTTCCAAGAAAATCTCATGTTTCTCATAGGTTTAAAGTGGATATTATATACACATAAACCTATAAACACAAATATATGGTAGGAGATGAATCCCCAATTAAGTTCAGAGGCTAGTCATAAATCTACCTATGTCTTCAGTTCCCCAGAAGCAGACTGTGAAACAATAATCTCTGCATAGGTTAATAGGCAGTATCCCTAGGAGAAACTTAAACCATACAAAGACAGGGGCCAAAAATCATGTTGGTGGATTCTCATTCTTTCTTTTTCTGCAACAACTTGCACCCCAACACTGCTGGTAGGAGAGACAGCATCTGAGTACATGTTGGCCAATTAATTGTCTCCTCTATTCTCACTCTTGTAACTCCCTGTAAATAAACCTGGATTTATTTCTTTCTATGTGTCTGCTCTTGGGTTTTGTCCAGGTTAATTTTATTTGTGTGTGTGTTTTAAATTAATTAATTTTTAATTGAGGTAAAACTAGGATACACCCATCATATATTGTTAATGGGGTGTACCCACCACCAGATCACTCATAATCCCTCCATAGTCCATTGTACTTCCTTCCCTCTTTGTTTTTAAGCCCGTGAGTGAGGCACAAACAGGATCACTTTTTTTTTTTTATGATAACCTGCTAACATTACACTTTTCAGTTATGGGACATGGATAAACATGAACTTCATACTCTTTTGTTTGAGGATATAGTGGGTCCTCTGGAGACTTCTGAAGCAGAATACCAAATGCAGGACACTGTAGTCAAGTACACCTAGAAGCTGGACTAGGAAACAGAGAAAGTGGAACAGGATTAGTTCAAAGTTTTTGCTATAAATCCTAAAGTGAAGGGATCACTAAGAATTGCCCTGGTGAAAGTTAGCATATAGCTAGCAGAATATAGTGAAATGACTGCTGTATAGCAGAAAACAAAAAATGCCCAGTACAGTCTCCAAATTAAAATTTGCAAATGAATCAAAATGCTTTTTAATAAATTATGAATTAATTGATCTATATTAGAATTATTGTTTTTATATTTTAAAGGGTAGTATTAGTAACTTTAACAGCTGAGGGGTGGAATGAGCATACAATTTAGAAAGAATTTCTGGTTTCAATCTCTTGTTTAGTGAAAACTGGACAAATTAATTAATCTTTCTGAGCTTCAATTCTCTTACCTGTGAAATGAAATTAAAATAAGAACTCATCACTAGCTGCAGTGAAGATCAAAAGAAATAATGAATACAAAAGATGTCTGTTTTTGGAATGTTAATGTTTCCACTTTACCCTTTAGTAAGTAAATTTCTGAAGATATCTTCTGCACCCTATTCTTTCCAATGTTTAGCCTAAAACCTACACTTAATTTACACTCCTTAGAGATTCAACAAGAAAACAAATATTTAACAGGCACGGTTTTTGCCTGAGTAGCTATATATTCACAATCATGATAATTTAATGCAAAAAAAAAATCACTTTGAGGGTCTCCCTGGTGGCATTAGGGTTTAAGTCTCAGCACTATGAAGAGATTGGCAGCCACAGCAGCATGAGTGCATTCCCTGGACAGGGAACTAACCCACATGGTTCAAGACCTCCCTGTCTCACCAGTTGCTCCCCGCAGCCATATATTTTGGTCAATCTACTGTTCTGCTCCCACTCTGTCTCTGTTGGATCCTCTCATTCCCTCCCCTGCACCTCTGGCTGCACCCTAGCTCTTGTATGCATAAATAAATAAAATCAATATTTTTTAAAAAACGTTTTTTTCACTTTAATAGAAAGTCAATGAATTATATCAGATTTTTTTGAGATTATCCTATATACTTTTTAATGAGAAAAAACACACATAGAAGATGCATACTCTTTTTAGTCTCTCATGTTTTTAAAACTTTATAAATTTTTGTTTTATTGAACAGGGATTTAGTAGGCTGTACATTCTAAACATTTGAATAAACTAGCAGTTTCTTGCTGTGAAAGTACCTGGTTCCTTCAGAATATGAAGCATCTGTGTGTATAGAAAGAAATTATACATTAGTGCTTTGTAGAATTAAAAGTATCATCAAGAGGTGGGAGATGTTGAAGGGGGAGTGAGAGAGAGGGAGAAAAAATTTATAGGCAAAAGACATTCCCAAATATTAGTGTAGAGAACACACACCAAGTTGTATAAATACTCCATCAAAATTCAGTGTTTTTCAATCTATAACAATAGTATGTACAAAAAAAAAAAGCTTTTGATTGTAAAATAAATTACTTACCAGTTTGCAGAAAGGGAAATGGAGTTTGACTTGATAGAGAGAAAGCATTTTTTCTACTATTTTTAAAAATAGCTTTAGCCTTAACGCTTATACACATACCTGACAGTACAATAGATGCTCCTTATTATTTTTTGTTGAATTAATGGACAGATGTTATATGCAAAGGTATTCGCTCTTCCTACATGGATGGATTTACTTGCATATTTAAGATTTTATTCTCTTTGGGGGTCCAATGGTCACTACTTCATGATTAATAAACAATCATAGTTGCTTATGATGATCTCTGACTTTCCATGCCTGTGCTATTTGCCCAATTAATGAAGACAGACAGATATAGATGTTGTTCCGTTCTGTCCCTAGACTAATGAAAATTACTCTAATGGCATATTAGAAGCATTTCAAAGAAATGGATGGGATTAGCACTTTGTTCTTTGTTTTAGATACATTATCCAAAATAGATAAGTGAAACACTTGACCTGGAATGAGCAGCGACCCATTCCCTTCTCTCTACCAAATATTGAAAGTATGACAAGATTTCTGCATTCAGATTTTGGTTATGTCCTCATTTCATCCCTGAACTTGTCAGTAGCTACAGCAAGTGAATGAGCTTCATCAGTCTCTTTGTGATTGGGAGAATTCTACTCTAAATGTCTTCAGTGCCCCCATCTGTGCATAAAGACTGTTACGGAGACTGCCACCTCCTTTAGGTAGTTACTAGGCATGAATGAGATCAAAGCTGATTTATTCCACATCTGGGGACACAGCATTCTGGGTGCTGCTTCTGCCAATTTCTCAAATCTGGACCATATTTAAGCTCATGTCCTCATCCTACCTGTGTGATTTGCATACTGACTTGTGACAGAGAGTCTGTGGGCTGACATGATCAATTCTCTGTGCAAATATATTTGCTAAAGTTTTTTTTTCAATTATCCAAGATTAGACATTCAACAGAACTTTACTTATTAATTAAAACAGAACTTATGTCAATTAATACATTTATGTCTTGGTTTATAAGTATAAAAAATTAGCATTTTTTATAATATTCTCAGTATTTAAAGGAGATAAACCTTTGGAGATTCTTCCCAAGAAAAATCATTTCAATAACATAATAAAATGTTTTGAACTATACACAATATGTCAACATTAATATTTTCATTATGTCCTCTTGTGTCCCCTATACAGTTATTGAATGACTAGTGTTTACAAATTTTAGAAATGGTTTAAAAATTTTCCTCAGTAATAGGGCCCTCCCTGGTGGCACAGTGGATTAAGCAATGCACTATGAAGCAGACTGCAGCCACTGTAGCATGAGTTTTATCCCTGCCCCTGGCCAGGGAGGTGACCCACATGGTACAGCAGACCTCTCCTGCCATGCCTGCTGCTCCCCTCAGCAGTGTGTTTCAGTTGATTTGCCTGTTCTGTTCCCTGCTCTGTCTCAGGTGAATCCTCTTACCTCCTGTGCATCTGGCCTGTACCTCAGTTCTTGTATGCATAAATAAATAAACTCTTCAAAAAAAATTTCCTCAGTAATAAATCTGATATAGTAATTAATTTAATTAGATAGTTTTTTACATAAATTTAATAACATGATAATCATATATGCCTTCAATATGTACCAGTTACTAATTACAGGATGATAGAAATGATGAAAATTGTATAACAGTAGTAACATGCTTTAATGTTGAAGTATTATATCTTAAAAATCAATGGACATTATTATGAATATATCATAATTTGTCTCACAATAAATAGTACCACTACAATAGAGGATTGCTATGAAAATTAAAATTGGCACATATTAAGTACTCAGTATATGGCTATATTATTATTGATATGTACTCTGTTGCCATATAATCTGTAAGAGAAAATATTCAGGACATTTTAAAATCTTAGAGCAAAATAGGTTTGATATGATGGTAGCTATTAATTTGGGAATGGCATTATTGATAATAGTAGAGGAAAATATTTGCAGCCTCTGTGGTTTACCTTGAAGCTGGTAGATCTAAACAGGTTCACTCTATCTGTGAAGATAGTAACAGGGTTTTGGGAGGTTATATTTCTAGAATAAAATCTCCTATTATCACCACTGATTGAAAAACACAATGCTCATCATATGCAATACAGAAAAATTACATGACAAATTGTTTCCTGTGTTGAAAACAAAATGTTTAATGCATTTTACCCTTTAATTTACAGCCAATGTTAGCATTTTTAGTAAACAAGATGGATTTTAATTTGGTGTTTTATTTAATTTTTTGCTCTTTAATTATTATTTACGTTGACGACCGCATCTCTCGATCTATTTGTCTATTTAACTATCATTTAGCTTTCATCTCCGTATAAAATATTCAAGCAGGTAGGTATATCCAATACATTCACTTGTTTTTTAAATGTGTATTGTAAATTATTCTGCTACCATACTATCTATAAAATTATACTGTTTCATGTTATCTCAAATTATACCTTTTGATGTTAGTACTTGTTATCTCATGATTACAAATCATTTCTCAGAAAATAATGGGAAGTCAAAGAATCTCTATGAAAGAGTGTACCCAATATTGATGAATTTTAAAAAATCTACATCATTGTTATTTTTAAATTGCATTCTTGAGTGAATAAAAGTCAAATGAGATTTCAACAGGTCAAAAACTAGTTTCATTTTACCCAAGTCATATCTGGTGAACTTAATAGCAATTCTTTCAATTCTTTTGTTCAGAACTTGATTATCTGATAAAAAGATCCTTACTCTTCTACAGTTACTTGGATGGTTACAGACATCTGAATTCTTAGCAAATGCATATGGAATTTTAAACTAATTCTGAGTCCAGAATTAGAAATTAATATACTAATGTGCAGCAATCTAAATGGTGGAATCATAGTTTACCACTAAAAAAGAAAGGTCAGAATAATATCAAGACTGGCAACAAAGTGTAAGCAAAGTCAGTTTTTTAAAATGATGACATTTTGTGATTAAGTTACTTCTCTCTTTTTTTTTTTTAAGATTTATTTATTTATGCATACAAGCACAGAGGTACAGGCCAGAGGTGTGGGGCATGAGAGGATTCACCACAGACAGAGCAGGGAGCAGAACAGGCAGATCAATGGAAGTACACTGCCCAGGGAAGCAGCGGGCACAGCAGGAGAGGTCTGCTGTGCCATGTGGGTCCCCTCCCTGGCCGGCAGCCGGGATTGAACTCGTGCTGCAGTGGCTGAGGTTTGCTTCATAGTGTGTTGCTTAACCCACTGCGCCACCAGGGAGGCCCTACTTCTCTTTATTTAAAATTATTTTTATTTAATTATATTTGACATCTTTAGAGACAAGGTGATATACTGCCACACAGTATAAACTCTCACACTGTATCTTTGGGTTAGAATTCTAGTTTGTTGCAAAACTCATTTTAGACCATAAAATTTAAATGATTTTGTGATATAAAATTATTTAAAAGAAGAAAATTAGAAGTACTTATAAATAAAGAGGTGAATGATACTGAAATGTAACTAAAGGTTATTTTTAGATAATGATTTGCATATCAGTTATATCTTTCTAAATATTTACTATATTGAGCATTTATTATTTAAAGCCAAACTATTTGGGAAGAAAAATACTAAATTATAAATATTTAAATTACTTTAAAATTAAATAATCATTCATAAACAGATAAACTATTAAAAAGAACTTTGAAAATAATTCAATTCTATGAAATATTCAGATCACATTTTAATCTGTTTATTTTTTTTTGTTTTTTTTTTGTTTTTTTATTAGTTATATTTGACATCATTTGTAGTCCCCAGGGGGTACCCACCACCATTTCACCCATGCACCATCACCTCAGTCCCTTGTGCACCCTCT